>VNJT01011476.1:20961-38360 GCA_008042655.1 Drosophila burlai | reverse complement strand
TTTACTCCATCATTTTACTTTTATATAAATTATAAATTATATATTATTATTATTATTATTAGTAACTATAATAAAAATAAATAATAACAATTTAAAGTAAAATAAATCATTGTTTTTTATATATATGTAAAAAAAGAAATGAAATTATTATTATTATCTGAAACGAATTTATTCGAACACTTTTATAATATTATAAAAGTATCTCAAAAGATACCAAATACGTCCCGTGAATAATATTAAAAAAGTATCGCGAATGATACAAATCCGTTTCGTAAATAATATTAGAAAAATATCGCAAAAGATACTAAATACGTTCCGGAAATAATATTATAAAAGTATCGCGAATGATATCGAAATCGGCCCGGTTTTGATACCGCAAAAGGTCCGCAAACTCAATCATTTTCGGGTTCCGAAAATGATAGCTTTTGCTGCCACAAAACCCCTGTCAGATGATTAACTTAAGTATCGTTCGCGGATCTGAAATCGGACGTTTTGTCCGCCTGAAGTCCGCAAAACTATCGTTTTTAAAGAATACGATTAAAGAATACGATGAATACGGTGGAATTATACATATATGATTCCACCACGATACGATCCACTCTTGTTGTTGTCAATTCTAACAATTCGAAATTTGGAAAGCTGCCTTTGTTGACCTTTTTTTTTCGTGGCCCTTACCTTCGTGTTGGTGGGATGGCTGCTGCAGGGCGGGTCTGAGGTGTAGTCGCCCATCACGGAGGCGATGGGCGAGGAGTCGGCCACCTCCTTCTTGGACGAGTCCGAGGGCGCCACATTGGAGCCCGGCTCTGCCTTCACGGAGGTCGCCTGCGATGAGGGCCGGTGCAGCTGGGCGGGAGTCACCGAGTGGAAGGCACCCGGCACCTTGGTCGTCGTCGCCGGCGGGGCCACCATCACCTGTGGCGGCTGTCGAGGATTCGGGGTGAAGATTTGGGTTAGGAGGCGTTAATGTGCACATTAACGCATTGGTTGGTCTCAAACTCACCGTGTACACCGTCTTGTTGTAGGACGTCTGTGCTCCGCACGGCTGATCCGGCACCTGCATGGCATTGGCCATTCCGGGGAACGGCATCGGTTGGTACATCATCGCCGTGGCTGCCGCGGCCGCTGGATGCGTGTAGAAGAGCGAGGGATGCGGGTACATCACCCCGGCCATGTACTGGAGCGGCATGGCCTGGGCCGCCGCCGCTGCCGCTGCTGCTGCCGCCTGTTGTGAGGTCGTCGGCTGCTCTGGATTCTTGAGGGGATGCGAATGGTTCAGCTGGTGTTGATGCTGGTGCTGGTGCTGGTGCTGGTGTTGGTGTTGGTGCTGGTGCTGGTGCTTATGGGAGCGCGGCGAGGGACTGGGGCTGGGACTGGTGGGCGCCAGTGAGGCGGGAATGTAGTAGAAGGTGGGGAAAAGGCCGGCAGAGGAGAAGCTGCTCTGGGCCATGGCCGTGTGCGTGGAATGCACGGGCGTGGTGATGCCGACGGAGAAGGGTGGCCACAGGTTAATATTCTGGGTGCACTGCGGATATGAGGAGGGTACCGGCGTGGAACTGCCCACAGAAGAATTTCCAATTCCTGCTGTAATTCCTGCTGTTCCAACTCCTCCTCCTACTGCTGCTCCTACTCCTCCTCCTGCGCCTCCACCTGTTGCTCCGATTCCTCCGGGTGTGCCTGCTCCTGGTGTGTTTATTGGCGTGCCACCACCACACGTTCCTCCTCCACCCGCCACGCCTGCTCCGCCGGATCCCACACCACCGGTTGCCTTAGTGGCATCGCCGGCGCCTCCTCCGCCGCCTCCCGTCAGTGTCAACTGTTGCTTGGGCTTGTTGGCCTCGCCCTCCCAGGAATGGGAGCCGCCCCGCTTGATGCCATGGCCCGGGCCACTGCTGTACTCCAGCATCTTGAGGGTGTCGTTGGCGGAGGACTTCTTGCTCTTGTCGCCAGTGCGTCCGCGGGACTCGCGATGCTTCTTCAGCATGAACTTCTCCATCTCGTCGTTGTGCTTGTTCAGCAGCGATTCGGTGAGGGTCACCGGGGGTGTGCTGGACGAGGAGCTGTTCCCGGTGACCGTTCCAGTGCCCGTGCCGGTTCCGCTTCCACTGCCGCCCGTATGGGTATCCGTGCCCTTGCCCGTTCCCGTTCCGGTGGCTGTTCCGGTGGCAGTACCACTGATCGTACCTGTGGCTGTGCCACTGGCGGTTCCAGTGCCCGTGTCCGTGCCGGTGCCCGTTCCCGTACCCGTTCCGGTGCCCGTACCAGTTCCGGTGCCCGTACCCGTTCCGGTACCCGTGCCCGTGCCCGTGCCAGTGCCGCCTGTGCCGCCATTGCTTGTATTGGTCACACTGCTCATGTGGACATTGCTGCCGGTGGTGAAGTGGCCGGAGGAGCCGCTGCCGCCGCTGCCCTCGAAACCGGAACCGAAGCCCTGAACGGGACTGAGGGCGCAGCGCGCATCCTCGCCTCGACTCACACAGGTGCCCCGTGACTCCGCCGGCTCCGTCTTGGGCGGATCGGGGTCCACGGGTGCCGTGATCGGCTTGCTGTTGAAGAAACGCAGCAGGTTCTCGTTATAGTTGAGCTGGTTGTAGCTGGGCGGCGTCTCGGTGGAACTCTTACTGTCATAGTAGTCGTGGTGCGGCGAGATCTCGCCCAACATCACGCTGTCCCGCTCGGACACGGTCAGCTCGTTCTCGTGCGGCAGCTCCAGCTTGAGGTCCGCCCGCGACACCTCGTCCATCAGCGTCTCCATGAAGCTGGCCAGGGCCTGGCAGCGACGCGATACCTCCTGCTTGACCGTGTCCGAGGGTCGCGACACTGTCTCCGCCAGCAGCTTCACAATGTCCTCCTTGATCCGTGTGTTCCGTCCCATCGCCTCCTCGGAGATCTTCAGCTTGCAGGTGGGCGCCGCCTCAAACACGTCGCACTGCTTGGGACCTGGCCAAGGGATATATACACAGATAGTACAGATGGTATACCAGGGGCTTGGCGCTGGCGTTGAACTCACCCTGAAAGACGCGATGGTGACCCACCACAAACTCCAGCTTGCGGGACCACGGATTCACGAAGCTGGTCCACTCCGTCTCCAGGAGGACATAGCAGCCGTTCTGGATGAGGAACCGGTACGGCTTGCTGCAGAAGGAGGCGCCGGCGGTCTGGCCCTTTTTCATCACCGTCTCGTAGGTCTCCTTCATGGCGGCGAGGTCCTCGTGGTGATAAAAGTCCATGATGCTGCGTCCGGTGAGATCCTGCGGCAGGTAGCCCAAGGCACTGACCGCCGCGCTGTCCACGTGCGAAATGATGCCCGTGGCCGTGTGCTTGATGGCGAACTTGGGGCTCTTCTGGGAGAGCACCTCGTCGGGAACTGTGGATGGGATGGGATGGGTTGAGAATTTTAGATATTTCACACAATCCCCGAATGGGGGTGAAGACGACTCACCTTTGTAGCTGCTCTTGATGGGCGTGGCGCAGATGACGAGGAGCATGTTGGTGCCATTGGACACCAGATAATTGTCCGGCCTGGCCTCCTCAGGTGCCTCCCTGAAGGTGAGTCCCAGGCGGAAGGGCTCGTAGCTGACCGAGCGGCCAATGACCCCAAAGCCACCGGACTTGAGGCCGCGATAGCGACGCAGCATCACGCAGAAGGTGCTCCTGGCATCCTTGGGCATGCTGCCGCGCGACTCGGCGATGGGTATGCCGGTGGTTATCTGGCTGGCGAATGTGGCGCGGTCCTTGATGTGCACAAAGTCGATGAAGGATCGGCCCAGCCACATGTCGCGCGGAAAGCCCAGGACGTCCGTGATGCTGGGCGTGGTGTAGAGGACGATGCCGTCGTGCATGGAGATCACGCAGCAAAAGCTCTCCTCCTTGACGCGATCCACGCGAACGCCCGGAGTTCCGGTCCCGGCGACGGCGGCGCCACCGCCGCCCCCGAGTCCGGCGACGGACTCAAGCTTGCCCGGTGCCGATTCCCAGGTCTTCTCCGACTTGCCACCAATGCCGCTGTCCACACCGGACACGCTCACATGGCAGGGCAGCGAGGGCGGCAGAGTGGTGACCGACAGAGGCGATGGTATGGGAAAGGTTTGGGTGGCCTCTGACTTTGCCACGCCCGCTCGCTGCTCCACCTCGGACTCCTCGGTGCCGGAGCCTTGCTGCTGTTGTTCCTCCTCCTCTTCCTCCTCCTCCTCCTCCTCCTCCTCAGCATCGGGCCTGTTGCGATCCTCGCCATCCTGCAGCTCCTGCAGAATCTCCTGGTCTCCTACGCCCGCATCGCCACCGCTGCTCTGATTCTGGCGTGGCTCCTCTGTCCTGTCCTCGCGTTCCCTGTCTAGCAGCAGCGCAGTGCTGGGATGTGGATGTGGATGTGTCTGGGTCTGCACTTGGCTCTGGCCAGCGCCCTTGTTCTTCTTCTTCTTGCGGGACTTGTCCTTGTTGCGCTTGATGATCATGTCGCTGCTGCTGGCCTGTGTGGAGGGTTTGCCGCCATAGCCGCTGCTCCCGGAGGAGTGGCTGCCGCTTAGCCGCGACTTGGAGCTGCCACTGAAGAGGGCAGAGAGGGATCAGGGATTAATAATGAAGTTAGAATATACTTTAAGAAAGTTTTCCTGCCACTCTATCTCACGGTATACGGAACCGTAATCGAAATCTGCAGCTTTGGCACTTTTTACCAAGAGCTTTAGAGTATTTCTTATGAGTTGGAGTTGAACAGGAACTATAGTAATATAGAATCATTGAGCAGATTGAATGACGCACCTGCGCTGCGACTGACTGTTGCTGCAACTGTTCGAGTAGGCCGAATCGGACACCTTGGTGTTGTGTGTGGACTCTGTGGACTCGCCGCCCTCCATTGTGTTTGAGTTCTCCAGTCTTCGGATCCTAAATGTTCCCAGAGAGATATCTGAAAGGGAAGATAGTAAAAGTCATTAGGAGAGTCATTGAGATAAGTCTGATCCTTATTGATCCTTATTGTTAAAATCCATTAATCCTTACTATTTAAAAAGAGAAAGCTTTCTGTAGCTTTATTTTCTGAAATATTATTTATTTTCCTCGTTCTTCTTTGCTTGCCTTTCTTTGTCTTTTATTTATTTATTTAAATCCATCCCCGGGGCACGAGTCTGAATCGATTTTGTTGACTATTTCACAACTATTGTTTCACTTCGGTCACTGCGAGTGACGAAATGAAATCATGAAATCTGTGCCGCATTTCTATTGCGTTTCAGGTAGGCACCTCCCTGAATCCATTCACTTCACTTTCATTTACAATTTTTTTTGTTTAAATTAAGAAACAAAATAGTTGCTTGGTGATTGAATTCCCCCGTGAAAATCTCTACTTTTAAGGTAGCCACAAAACAAACAAATAGTCGTAAACAATTTGCACCTTAATTAACACCGGATTAGTGTCATAATGTGGCCTGCGTCAAGGGGGAAATCCTTATAGTAGAACCTTATTTATAATATTTTATTTTTTATTATCCAACAGAATAAGAAATATTACAAATATTTCTGTACTAATTTAGCCTAAATAGATTATTAAGATGAATTTATGTTCGTCTTAGTGCGGTTTTACTGTGGGCTCGTGGGCGAGTGCTGCGTTGCATTCACGTGCAGCGGTTGGCAGTGTCAGTTGTTGCTCTCTCTCTCCGACGGATGTCGTTATGCAGGCGGCAGGCATGCACAGATGCGGATACAGCTCACAGATACAAAGATACATAGATACACAGAGACATAGATATACAGATACATACATACACTTTTACCCTTTGTTTTAAATTTATTATTCGTCAAATTACTATTTGTCTCTTTAGAATATCTTTTAACCTCCTTTAAGTTACAATTAAAACATAAAACTACTTACAATAAACAAAAAAATTATTCATAAATATTAAAATAAGTAATCACTTCAAATTCGTCTTTTGTAGTCCAGTGTTTTTGTTTTTACACAACAGTGTAGTGACTTCTTTATAAATTCGCTGACCAGGTTGTTTTTTATAAAAAGGCAAGCATCTCATATTTCGTACCCCAAATAATTACGAGTATGTCATAAGAAGTCACGACGGGGATTATATAACCCTCAAACAAACCCCACAAAAAATGGAAAGGGAAAAATAATAACAAATGTGGTATTACATAATATTCAGATAAATACTCATATTTAAGATCCGAGAAGGAGAGAACTTGATTTATTTGAAATCAACTTAAAGTGAAGTGAAAAGATAATAATACATGTTAAATGGAGAATTCTTCACAAAGATGTTATATCTTTCTGGGAATCTACATAGGTTCTTTGTAATAAAAATATAAGGAGGAGAAATCACTAAGGATTTGAAATAAATTTAAATCAGGCCCAAAAGTGTAGAATATAAAATATTATGCCTAATAGGCATTATAATTATAGATAATTCTAAATAATTCCAAATACATCTTCCTTTAGATGCATCAAATAAAAAGCATTCTTTTATTATGTTTTACAAATAACCCCTTTTTTCATTAAAAAATTCCCCTGAATAAGAAAACTCTAACCATCAATAGAGCCAATCAATTAAGCCATGGTTTAAGTATCGTTTGTATAATCCCCTTTGGGAACAAAAAGAACCCAATTATCCAACGCCATACGTCAGTGAAGGGAAGGAAGCCCGGTTGGAGGATTAGGCTGCAGGATTACATGTGGCCGTGCGTCACGACAGTGGCGCTGTTAGATAATGCAACGCAGGATTCGGGATACAGACACAAGTTGTATCGTAGACAAAGTCATAACTGCTGCCATTAGTGGTCTATTTGTATATTTGTGTCATCAAGTGCAGGACGAGGCAGATGATAGTGGATCAATATCCACTCTCCCAATGGAGAAGCTTACTTAAATGATTCTCGAGTGGATTTATTTTTGGAGAAATTACCATCTAAACAGCTTTAAAATTTGGTCACCACGTTGGTTGTTGTAATATTCTGTTTTAATTGCACTACGTGTCGTATGAGTAATATTTCTAATACAAAATAACTACAAAGGCTTAATAAAAATTAAATTCTTCAAACAAACCCTAAATAGACCTTATAATACACTGCTTTTAGGTTAATTTAATTAAATTTGGCTTTAGAATATTTAAAGAAATTACGAATATTTGAAGAAATTGAGTCCCCAAGTCTAACGGAATTGTTGTCCAAGGTCAGAGATTGAATCAAATGTCTCTTGATTTGAATGAATGATAACTTAAGCCCCCAGTGGGTTTCATACCCCTTTAGATAAAATTCCTACACACTCCCACAGACTCGGGAGCAGGCCTCCTTCTGCACGGACCACGCTACGTATGCGTAATATTCGGCTAAAAAGCTGTCACTTGGCGTAGTAGTTCGGTGGCAGAGCTCAGACAATCGGTGAGAATTTAGCAAGGGTCAGGTATGCCGGAGCAGAGCTTTTGTTTACGCTGCGATTACTTTTTCGTTGTTGTTTTTCTTTTTTGTATTTTTGTTCTTATTTTTCCTTTTTGCGTTTGCAACGTGCACGTTATAGATATTTGTATTTGCCAATTCCGATGCCGCTGCCGCTGCCGATGCCCATTCCCTATGCCGCCGACGACGACGACTATTCCCGCCCATTGTTGGCCTCTCGCTCTGGCGGCACAGCACAGCACAGCACAGCACAGCAGTTATTAATATAAACACTATATACACTCGTTACGAGCGACGACGTGGGGTTTATGTAAGTTGCAAGGCCCGGGGGTGTTGTTGTTTTGCTTTTTGCAATATGATAATAGGTACCGCAACGCGACGTTCTCGCTCTCGCTCTCGCTCTCGTTCTCGTTCTCCTCTCACTTTATTGCAACAACGTGACAATTGCACTCACTGCCTCACTTACTTACCTCTCTCTCTCTCGCTCTCGCTGGCACTCTTGAGTGCTTATAGATTCGGGTATATCCGGGGATTAGCTATTGCGATATCTGTGATATCCGGTATATAGTTCACTGTGATGGTTTGTAATCACCAAAGAAATAAATACAAAATAATGTGTGGTGTGTGGGCGCTATTTCAATACAAATAAATCTCGGTTTGGTTCGCTGTGTTCTTGACTTGACGAGCGCGTTTCACGACCTTCTTGCTGGAAATTCGCACGAATACTGAGTGTGTCAGGCGGGCAGCTCCACAGGTTTTCCCACAAACCAGCTGCAGCTCGCAGTCGCATTCTGGAATTCTCGTATTTTCATTCTCAATCACTCGAAGCTCTCCTCCAGCTACCTGAAAAGGGGGCGGGGGTTCGGGGACAGAGATTCGCAGCTTATCGCCCACAAGTCGGCTGACATAGTTTATCATAGAGCTCTGGCCTTAACCCTTGGCAGGGGCTCATCGGTTCTAATGAAAGGGAAAATAATGCCTAAAGGGAAGTCAAAATGTAGGGGTTCGAATTAAAGTTGAGTTGAAGTTTGTATTTTATATGAATTATATTTATTTTAGTTTATTTCTTTATTTTAAATTTTTTTAAATCCCAAAACAGTCTGACCTCTTTATGAATTATATAAACCAGTGCTATACAGGCATCATTGTTCTTTAAAACTTGGACTTGGTGAGCTGAAATCTTAATAAGATTTGTAAAAGCTGGTCTACATATTATCCCGTAGTGTGTATGGTATTTCTAACTACTTCATCAAGTGTTAAGTAAAATAATGCCTGCCACTTAATATCCTTTTATAGAAAACAACTGCACGTTAAATCATTAAATTCCTTTTATGGCAAAAGAACCTTAGTTATCGTAAAGTTTACCAATTGCTTTTAAGCCAAACCTACAGATATGACTAGATCATCTAGGTTGTGGTTGCAAATCAAGGACAATCCCAATTCCCTTAAAATCCTTCAAGGAAATAAAGCAGCAAGTTAGACCCCCGGCCACTGGTTTGGGGTTAAGCCAAAGCAGGAGAGGCCGCCACCTGTATGGCCTTCGGGAAGGGCGGATGGCCCTGTGGGTGGTGTCTGGGCGACATTGAGGGGGGCGGGTGGCGGGTGGCTGCGGCAGCACGTTGACTCTTTGCCTTCGCACGCTGTCCGTGTGCTGGCTGTGCGTGTGTGTGTGGGTGTGTGAGTGGGCCGACTACACTCAGAAAAACTAGAGGTGCTTGTAATGCCTAGAGACAGGAGATTATGAATTCAGGGAAAAAGTTATGCTAAATATTGAGTCAATAACAAATAAAATAAAATGTAAAGATAAAACTAAAGATACAATTCTATCTAGCACAATATTTATATTTATAATTTGTTATTATAATTCATAATATATTTTATAATAATTATTTTTGGATTATATACTTTCGATATAACTCAAAGAAATTATATCCTTATCGGATGTATTTATCAACATATTTAAAGAAAATGTTTGCTTAAGAAAGTATTGTTTTCAATGAGGATTTCCGCGATAAACACAGCACTTTCTCGTCGAGTGTAGAGCGGGGGGTGGCTGTGCCGGCTAAGTCACGCATTGAGCCACGTGAGCGGCGGCTTTTCACTGCCTATACGGCCTTTTGTGGCATTCTCGTATACTCGGAATTCGCCGTTCGCCGTTCGCCGTTCGCCTGTCGCATGTTCGCCTAGCCACAATTCGCACAATGACTTTTGCATATAGGCAGCGGCGACATAACGGTATTAGTCACTCGTCAGCTCTCGCTCTCGCTCTCGCTGTAGCCTGTTGCTGTAGTTCTTGTTCTTGGTCTCCGTCTTTGGCTCTCTCGCTCAGTCTCCGGCTTTCGGTCGCGAGTGGCGCCAAGCTTTCCCGCCCTCCCCCTGGGCGATGTATTTGAAGGGAAGCTCTTGCACAGATGTGCGAATTCAGTTGCAGATAAATGTGGCTGGCGGCACGTACGAAATGCTAATAACACTTCACTTCCAGACAGCTGATTTTCCGTCCGCTGCCGCCGTCCAGGTGGTTATCGATTGCGCTAACGGTTTCTTTTTGAAACGGCGAGTGCCGAGCGTGCACTTTGTGACGCCTAGATGGCGCCACTCCACTGCGGGAGCAAATATTTTCCTATTAGCAATATTTTGAGCGGAAATTGCCTTCTTCCTTTTATTGCAGGTTTAAAGGTCAGAACACGTGAGATCCTCATTCTCATTCTCATTCTTCTCGAGTTCTTTTTTCTTTCCTCTTGTACTTCAATATTTATTTTGCGGAAATGGCGTAGGTTACTGGCTTTGATTGTTCTCAGCCCCGAAAAGTGGAACCTAAAAGCGAGAGAGCCACTTAAGGGATACGATCCACTCTTGTTGTTGTTAATTTTGGCACTTGGAATTTCCAAGTTGGAAAATATCTGCGTTTGTTGTTTCTTGGCAAGTGTTAAATTTGTGAATAAAAATATTAAACTAAATGCAAATTCAAACCATTACTTAAAAATCGCATAAAGTATTGAATTATATCATCTGTGTAAATATTTTATGTATATTTTTTGTTTGTTCCTATTTCGTTTTTGCCAAAATGTATCGATTCTTAATGATCCAATTGCAGACTGCATGGATTTATCAATTTCGGCACGCTGCTTCATTTCTTGTTTTCCTTTTTAGTATTTATATGTTTTGAAAAAAGGAGCCAAGGTCCTTTGTAGCTAATATAAAGCTTTCGATTTTGAATATCTTTTACCCAACTGTTGTTTCCTTTCTTGTCTGATTGTAAATGTTTGCACTAATTTTTTCTTGCCTTAAGCTTAAGTCTTTATAAACAAATATGTATCTATGGATATACCTAGCGTGGCTTTTAATGTCTAATATACATTTATTGGGTGATTTAGCAGGCCTTCAACCCCTTCTTCAGGTCTTCTGCCCGTCCGGGGGCAGCTCATTTCTTATCAGCTCTTCGCATCGCCCTCTGCGGTGGCTGGGAAGTAATTGAATTTTATTAATTGGCGACTTTGGCGTCGTCGAGTGGGTGTGAAAATCCATTTGGCCAGGGTCACGTGTGAGTGTTTGCCGGAGTTTGGTCCTTATCTGCGCCGGCCACACACGTGTCACCCGCCCGCCTAGGCAAGGCAGTCGTCCGGCAAGGACGCGCCGCCTGCCGGGAAAGTGATAAAGCGCCTTCGAATTAGCCACCAAGCTGGTGCTAATTTGATTTTGATGCTGCCGCGTCCACTGTTGACTTTTCCTCCGCCGATTCCTCTGACTTTTGGACTATTTTGATCCGAAGTGATATTATTTGATTGCCGCTAATCGGATTCCGGGGGGTGGTTTTGCCGTGCGGAATGCGACTTTCACTGAGATTGGGATTAAAGCAGAGTTCCCAGGCAAGGCCAACCCTCTGGCCAGGACCTGCTCATGAATACGATGATTGTGATCTATATTGGAGTGGGATCAGATCAGGTGCGTTGTTGTGGGAAAGAAGGAGGCGGAGGCGAAGTCAAGGGGTTCTAGAAACGGAAAATCATTACCCGAGAAGCCAGCAGCTAGCCTAAGATTCATTATGATTTATAGGATATAAATTATAGAAAACTGTTTGTAAATTAAGTATTCAGATTACTGAATTCAAATTGAATTGAAATTAAACAGCATTCAACTTAACTTAACTCACCTGTCCAGTATCATCCACCAAGTATCTTCCAGATATCTTCGGAGCAAGTGGGTGCCGTGACATCTGAGCTTTTGCTTTTGCCTGGCATTTACAAATATTTCCGTGCCTAAACTTATTTTATACTGTGTGGCAGTGACGAAAATTTGTTTTGGGAAATGGAAAAAAAACATCCCCCAAAATACGTTCGACTTGGCTCCGCCCCCTGGCGCATGCGTCCTGAGTGTATCCCTGTAGCCCCTGCGAACTCCGCACCTATTTTGACTTCAAGCTCCTGCCAAAAGGATAATTATCTATCTGATGATGAGTGGCCGCGGCGTGGAAAAAATCCGCGAAAGGCAAATTTCCGTGAAACTTGAAAAGCAGGAAAAGGCGTTGAAATTTCCACGCTCAACGGAAAACTTTCGCCGGCCCTTAATCCTGGGTTAAGTGTGCAGTCTTCCCCTTAAGATTAAAATCTTTGAATGGTAAAAAAATCATAAAGATGGTCAGGGGCTGGCTACTGTGTTTGGAAAAGCTTTAAGATTGATTTGTTAAAAAGAGTTGAAAAAATAAACAATTAAAACAGTTACAAATTTATTATAAATGTGGGATATTTAGTGTTTGATGTAATACATAAGTTGTTGTGCCTTATTAAAATGAATATAAAGTAGTTGCACGTAACCTTGCGAACTCCGTCTCCTTTATTATTATATAAGCTTTAGAAACAATTAATACTATTTATATTATTTGTGAATATCACTAAAAAACTTTCCAAATGTCTTCTTAATATCATAGATCGTGGTGAACTTATCTCACAAATTTCAAGGTAATCTATTTCGAAAAATCTTATTGACCAGTTGGAAAAATGTGGTTTCTAGAAAAACGCTAAAGAAATAATAATTCCTTCTCAGTGCCTATGTGTGACTATGTAATGATAATATTTAAAAAATTGTTTAACCTTTATAGAACAAAAGATATAGAAACGGTTTATGGGAAAACATTTGTTTGATTTTTTAAGACCTACACATGGTTAAACCCACTAAGAGGAACTAAATATTATATTTATATTAATTCGTTTTTGAAGTGGATGAATTGGCAATATTATAACGGTTAGGAAAGGTGAATATAGCTACAAAAATTGTTTATTAAGAAAGTTTCTGATCTTATCAACGCTCTTCAAAAAACTCATAATTAATAGTTAATTGTTTCTGTTGTTTCTCAACAGATTAGTGCGTCCAGCACTAAATTTTCTCAGCAGTTAACAAAGACTTAAATAATATAATTATATTATAAGCTAGCACCCTGTTTCCCTACCCCGCCGGCACCCTTTAACCTATATGTACCTCCTATCGCCATAGTTAAGGCCCAAGCCCAAGCCCAAGCCTCCGCCCCTTTGTGTGTATGCCTTGTCCGAGGGTGGTTCGCCATGGTCCTTGGTCCCGCCCTCTTCCACATGGCGGAGGGTTGATTGCCAGCTAAAACAGGAACTGCGAATCCACCGACTCCGAGCTCAGAGCTAGATGCTGCTCATTTTGCTGCGGCCCTTCGAGGGCAACACACACGACGTAAACGTACTCGCATCCTGACCAGCAGTAGGAGGATTATCACCATCACCGAGACATGGCCTGGCTTCCCAGCAGCTCGAATGGAGCGGACAATGCGGACGAACGGAGCACGGCCTCTAGTGGATCATCCGGACACAGCAGCGGGCGTCGCGACGAGGCCAACAGTTCACCGCGTTCCGGAAACGGAAGTGGAGCCGCCGCAGTCCGGGATTCGGGACGGACAGCAGGGCCGCCGGCCCTGTTGCGTCATGCCACGCCCCATCTGCAGCCCAAGACGGAGTCCGTCTCGGACGGCGATGGCGACGGTGACGCAGAGCTCTCCGATTTCTCGCTGAACGACACCGAGGAGGACGAGGAGGATCTTCGCGATTATATTGTGCTCAATGGCAACCAGGCGGATGGTAAGGCCAAGGGCTTAAGTACTCCAGCTTGGGTTGTTTCCCCTGGTTTTTTGTTTTTTACGATCCGAAATCAATTCAAAATTTGTTAGGAGCAAAGAGCAAAGACTCTGATATTTGGGCAAAGGGATTTACTTTAAGATTTACATATACATATGTATTAAGCGATCCCAATTCCCAAACACACAGCCAATCGATCGCTATCCAGCTCGCCGCGCAGTCACTCACGCAATGGACTGCTCACGGCGCCGCCCAGCTCTGGCAGTTCAGGATGCACAGCAACAGGCGGTGCCCTAGGAGGAGGAGGTGGAGGATGTGGAGGCACCGGAGGAGGAGGAGTTGGAGGCGGCGGTACAGGTGGCCATGTGGTTGGCGGCGTTCGCAAGGTGTTCACCAACACGCGAGAGCGTTGGCGCCAGCAGAACGTGTCCGGTGCCTTTGCGGAGCTGCGAAAGCTAGTGCCCACACATCCGCCGGACAAGAAGCTGTCGAAGAACGAGATCCTGCGCTCGGCCATCAAGTACATCAAGCTGCTGACCGGCATCCTGGAGTGGCAGCAGCGTCAGGTGCCGGCTCATCCGGCCTATCCCGGCGCTGGTCCGGAAACCAATAACAATGACAACCGGACGGTCAACGGCCATGCGGACTCGGATCTGGAGCAGCCGGACATCTCGTCCGTGCGGCACATCAAGTGCGAGCGAATGGACGGAGGTGGAGGCGGAGGAGGAGCTGCAGCGGCACTGGCACAACGGAATGGCGGAGGCAATGACCTGCTCATGATCGCTCCGAGTGCACTGGTCAAGAGCGAGCACCTCCTCGAGTCGCCCAACCACTCGCACTCCCATATTCCCTCCCTAGCCCATTCCCTGCCAGTCGCTCTGCCGGAATCCAGGCTCATCGGCAGCTCGGCAGGAGCCGGGGTGCCGAAGCTGACCGGGAGCAGGAGCAGCAAGCGACGCCTCAAGTCGGAGGCGGGTGCAGGTGCCACCGATCTCAGTGTGGGCAAGCGGCGGCGCACATAGGAGTGCAAATTAATTACTTCTTTAACAAGTGTAATTCTTAATTATATGTATTTTTTTTTAATAAATTAAAAGAAACTTTAAGTGGTGTCTCCTTCCTTAAGATTGGGTTGTTTTTCTGGTAGATTTTAATATTTAAATATTATTTATTTAAAATATTTACTTTTTTAATAAATGTAATCATAAAAGATTTACCTGTAACCTTGGGATATCCTTGGAGAACCCTCCCATTTTTCCAAATAATTCAAATCGCATTTGTTGTGTATATTTTTTGGTTTGTAATTTTTATTGTTTTTAAATTAATGTTGTTTTTCTTTACGCATTTTGTCTCGTGTTGTTCTTGTTTCATTCTCGTTATCGTTATCATTTCCTCTGTCAAAATTGTATCGGTTTCCCTCGTTTACTTTGTATCTTTTGTTTTTTGTTTTGTTATAATTTGCAATTAGTTTAGGTTTGTGTTTAGATGTTAATTAAGTTTAAGTTGGGTTCGGGTTTGGGTTGCTTTTCTCCTGTTCTCTGGGTAAAGAGGGGTAAGTTTGCCTCGTAATTAAAGCGAAACGCTGAAATTTGTTGTTTCTTTTCATATATATATATATATATAGGTATATGTATGTATATGTTTCTTCTATGCATGTTTATTTTATTTCCGTTTCCTGTGGTTTCTATCGAAATCGAATAGTAAGTATACTTACAACTGTGTGTGTGTGTTGGCGTGTGTGTGTGGGTGTGTGATTTATATAATTTCTGGTGTACTTAGATTAATTACTAAAATGCTTTTGGGGCTTGTTTCGCGGGGGGGTATTAAAGGTGTTTTGCTCAAATTTCGAATTTCTTGTATTTTTTGTTTATATATATATTTTTTTTTTTAATTTTTGTTTCTTTTTTTTTTGTTTTTGTATTTTTTATTTTGCATCGAAATCATAGTTGTAAATATGTGCGTGTGAATGTACGAGTGTGTGTGTGTGTGTGTGTGTGTCCTTGTGTAAGTAAGAATATATGCATGTATGTAGTTTAGGTTTAATTAATTAGTTTTAATGCCACAAAACTCAACGCTCGTTAATTTTATAAATATATCATTTTGGTTTTAGTACAAAAAAAATATACGTTTTTCTCATATAATAATATATAAGGATATTGAGTTGGAGTTCTATGGAAATACATACAAAAAGATTTGCCCTCCTCATAATTACTTTGCTTTTCTTAGCTGCTCTCAAGCGCCTCTATAGGTTTCTATAGCTAAAATGTGCTGGAAAATAATCGAGATTCAAGCGCTTCAATGGGAATAGATAGGTAGGGGGGGTCTCTCGAGCGTAGAACCAATCGAACCGAGGAGTAAGTAAGTACCTATAGTTGCGATTGGAGGAGGGTCCTGTTGATCTAACGCCTTAATTCTAAACAATCATCATCATCATCATCCGCGTCTCTGTTGTATTTTACTTCAATTTGTTTTAAATTAGTTTAGATTTTCAATTGCAGCTAAATGGTTTGTTGTTTGTCGATTAGTTTTACATAATATATATATCAAGGTCCGGCCCGGTTCTCCAACGTACGTTCATTGTTTGGAATTTAAGATTATGGGTGGCGTCGCGCGTCGCGTAAAAGCGTTTTCCACATTCATTCATTTAGGTTTTTCCACCTTTCATTCATATTTCATGCATTTGGTACGTGTCTTGACGTGTTCTATTTGTTATATTTCCAAGTGATCCTTGTTATCCTTTACGCTTGGTTTTTATTGTATATATGTATAGTGTATATTGCATTTGACAATCGATCGCTTCCTAGATAATCGTAGTTAATGCTAGACTTGGCTTAAGAACAGGCCACCAAAAATGTTGCTATACTCGTTACTCGTTACGTTGAGATTGTGGTTTGCCTAGGCTTCTTATTTGTTTTGGTTTTTCTTTCTTGGTTTCGGTTGGGATGCTACTAGGATTACGAATGTTTGTTTAATATCTCATATATATATATATATATATATATTTATTTATATATATATATAATATGTAGATCTATGTTTATATAATATCTATATCGTACCGGTATAGATGCACTTGCGCGAGTTTAGTAAACGGTTTCCCTTTGCTTTTGCTGTTTACCTGGATTTTCTTGAATGCCTTCCTCTAGTTTTTTCCCTCGATATCGTGTCATATATGTATATGCCATTTACTTTTACTTTTACTATGGATTGCTAACTGCTGTGATCTTGATCTCGTTACTTGTATAACCGCATATATGCATATATATGTGTATATATATAAACATTAAATGGGACAAAAAATTTTGATTTATTTCACTAAGTAATTCTCTCGTTTTATTTTATTTTGGTTTTATGTTACGTTCTTACGATTTAGTTACGTGTCGCGAGCTATTTCTTTAATGTTATTTACTATATATTTTTTTGTTTTGGATTGGGAGCAGGGAGATGGGAGAATAGGGAGCTGGGAACTGGGAGCTGGGAAGTGGGAGTTTTTGGTTTCAACATTTTCCTTGCCTTCTCTTCTAGCTTCATATATAAATTACACAGTGTAACAAATTTTAAAAAAGTAAAAGCACTTTTGAAATGACCTAGTAGAGATTGTTAAGCAGGTCGAATATAACACAAAACCATGTTTGAAATTCTTCTAACACCCTCAAAATCTTGAGTTATGGTCAAAAAACAGTTTTTCGGCTCTTTTTCACTTTGAAAAATTCCTGCTCTAAAAGTTGTTGACCAATTTGCAAAACTCTTGGAGTTTTTTATAGCTTAATAGTGTAGCTTACAGGAAAAAAATAACTTATTGTTTGTTTCGAATGAGAAAGACAAAATTTTTGCTTCGAAATATGCAACTCGCACTTTTTTTCCGTGTTTTTTCGACTTTGATGCCATTTTTTTTTAACAAATCACCAATATTTCACAATGATT
>VNJT01011476.1:0-20691 GCA_008042655.1 Drosophila burlai | reverse complement strand
CAACACAGCTAGATGCGCATCTCTGGCGGTAGGCAACATGCCATTTCAGTACAAATTTAACCATTTTCCGGTCTGGGGTAACAGGCGAACAGAAATCAGCAGCAAGCAACTAACAAAAATTACAACACACCCCAAAAGTATGCTATACAATAAATTCGCAGACCAAAACAGCGCAAAAGTATGCTATACAAATAATTCGCTGGAGCAAAACACCCCAAAAGTATGCTATGAAAAATTTTAAAAATTTAAAAAATATTTTAAAAATCACCTTCTGCTGCCTTCTGTTCGCCTGTTACCCCAGACCGAAATATGTTAATTTTGCACTGAAAGAGTTGCCGCCAGAGATGCCCATTTAGCTGTGTTGCAATATTGGGGCAAAATGGCATCTTACTTGCCGCCAGAGATGCCCAATTAGCTGTGTGGCAATATTGGGACAAAATGGCATCTTACTTGCCGCCAGAGATGCCCATTTAGCTGTGTTGCAATATTGGGACAAAATGGCATCTTACTTGCCGCCAGAGTGGGAAAAATCGTCATAACTTCATCAATTTTCGTTATTTTTTCATGAATTTGCTCTTGTTTTATTCGTAATTGACTAGGCAACAACATTAGCTGCGAATCATTGTGAAATATTGGTGATTTGTTAAAAAAAATGGCATTAAAGTCGAAAAAACACGGAAAAAAAGTGAGAGTTGCATATTTCGAAGCAAAAATTTCGTCTTTCTCATTCGAAACAAACAATAACTTATTTTTTTCCTGTAAGCTACACTATTAAGCTATAAAAAACTCCAAGAGTTTTGCAAATTGGTCAACAACTTTTTGAGCAGGAATTTTTCAAAGTGAAAAAGAGCCGAAAAACTGTTTTTTGACCATAACTCAAGATTTTGAGGGTGTTAGAAGAATTTTAAATATGGTTTTGTGTTATTTTCGACCTGCTTAACAATCTCTACTAGGTCACTTCAAAAGTGCAAAATCACTGTTGCACTGTGTTATTATATATATTCGGGGTTGTTTCAATAATACAAGATTATTTTAATTATTAGTTATGCATAGTTTAAAGATGATTTTTCTTTTTTTCTTTTCTTTTTTCTTTCTTTAGTTTTTTTGTTTTTGTTTTTGTGTTTTTTGTTTTATGCTAAGTATTTGCCTGCGCCCAATGCATATAGCTAGATATACATACATACATGTGTATTGGTTTGTGTGGGAAGTGTGTGTGTGTGTGTGTGTGTGAGGGGAAATTTCCATATATTTTCTTTTCCTGTGTTGGGGTTGTGTAGCGAAAATCTTGCGAATAACATTACATTAACAGAGCGCTTAAATCGCGCTAACCGGACGCCGCTGCCTCGGTCTCGGCTCCTGCTCCTGCTCCCGATCCTGTCGATCCTGCTGCTCCACTGTCGCCGGCCTCGTTCTCGTTGCCCCCACCTGAGCCTGATCCCGAGCCCGAGCCCGATCCCGATCCCGGCCCAGTTCCGGCGGCTGCCTCTCCATTTCCGCTGCCGCCACTTCCGCCGCTGCCCCGACTTCCGTTTCCGCTGCTATTTAGGGCGCTGTTCGATTGCGAGCCTGCGAACGAGACAAATGTAGATGGCATTTCGTACTCAAGAGCATATTTTTCTTAGATTTTGAAGGTGTGAGTGTTTGAACCTCGGAGCCAGATGAATTTTTCAGTTTTTCCCCACCCCCTTCAGCCCTTTTGAGTAACGACTTACCCAGGTTCCACCTTGTACAGGAATATATAACCTGTAGAACCTAAGCTTAAGACCCCAAATTATCTCAATTTATACCTTGATTAATCTCTCTTGGTAATCTCTGTACTATTAACAAGATTTATATATATTTTTTCCAGCTTCTGTGTAGTTATTCAGGACGCCAGAAATCATCAAATAGTAATTCAATTCTTATCAAATCTAGCAATAATTTTAGCTGAAAATCAAACAGTTTTCCTCCCCCCTTAATATTATATAGTTTTAATTTCCATAGGTAGAGAAATCAGTTTTCCCTCAGTAACCCCCCCTTTTGGGAGTGTGGTGAAACGGAAAGAGATAGAGATAGAGACATTGATCGGGCGCAATGGCGTTGGTCTCTTCTAGCATGCATACAGAGTGGGCAGGACATCGGGACACAGCCGCAAGAAACTTAGGGAAGGAGAGCTCACACTGAACAAAATGGTATAGTATGTACATATGTATATACATATGTGGTACACTACGTGATGAGATAAAGGAAAGGCTTTACTTTCGTTTAAATATTGTATTTGTTTCTCTTTTTATTTGTTGTATCTGGTTGTTGTAGTCATTTATTATCATTATCATTACGGCTTCTTTGCTCATCATCATTATCATCAACGATTCTATATATGATTATTACAGCATTACATATACAATTGTCAGAGTATGCGTATGTACGTGTACGTGTACGTGTGTTGGTGTGTTTTGTATAACTTTTCTTTACGCTTTTTTTAATTTTATTTTTTTTTTGTAATTAGCAAATTTAAAAATAAGGTAAATGTGTTTAATTTGTTGTTCTTTTTCCTCTTGATTTAGTACGCTTGGTTGTTGGTTTTTTTTTTGTTTTATTTTATTTATTTATTTTTTTTTTTGTGTTTTCCTTTTCAAGTTTTCTTTGTGTGTGTGCCTAAATTACTAGGAAAAATGTATTTTCTTCTGCGCGTGTGAGTGTATCCATTAATCGTTTATAATTAGCATACAAATTAGTTTAGGGTTTCGATTATAATAAACTATAGAAATAAATATATAAGTTTTTCGCTCACTTCTCCATGGAAGATGACGATAATAATGTTAGTAATAATAATGATAAATGATTTATTATTTAAATGAAAATAATAAATCATTTATCATTATTATTATTATCATTATTATCGTCATCTTCCACCTTGCTTATACTAATGCAATCATTTTTATTTTTATTTCTTCAATCATTTCTTTTGCTTTTTTACATTTCTGCTAACCATAATATATATTCTGACGAAAAGTAAGTGTAGTAATAAGCAGCTCTGAGGGGAAAATATATATATATATATATATATATATATATATTTCTTGTTTGGGGGAAATAGGAGAGTGGGGGAGTAGAGAGTGGGGAAAGAGGGGGGAAGAAAAGGCGACACTGACTATGCAATACTAATTAATTTTGGACCTTATCTACATATTGCAACTAAACCGTCGGTTCTCAGATGCCAGCTATCATCATTGTCATCGTCTATCGTCTATCGTCCCTGCTAACTGATATCCGCTATCTGTATCCAGTATCCAGTATCCGTACTCTGTATCTGATCTATAACGTCCAAATCTCGACTATAACTCTTGTTTCTCGACTACTGGCTAAATAATAATACATACATCCTTCGTTTAGATATCTGTACATATATATTTTGATGCAAAAAAAAAAAAACAAAAAAAAAACATATTTAGTGTACGTGTTTCTTTTTGTTTTCATCAATAATAATCGATAATAAGCGATTATTCTGTCGATTAAATTACGATTTCCACGCGCTCTCTATCTCTTTTTCTCTTGGATGCTTTTCTCTCAGTGTATGTGGGTTTGTCAATCAATTATTTGCTTTTATTTATTACAAAATAATAATAATAATTATTTAATAAAAATAAAAATAATTTATTTATTTAATATATGTATGTATACATAATGCGTGTGTTTGCAAAAAAAAAATTGTTGTTTTTTGTTTATATTTATATAAAGATTATGTATATATTATAATATATATGAATAGTTTAAACAGTTTTGCTTTTTGTTTTGTTTCTTGTTCCTTTGTTTTTGTTTTTGTTTTTTTTTTGTGGATTTTTTGTTTGTTTTTCATTTCTTATCCTCTTTTGTTTTTTGTTTTATTTTTTGTTGTAATCATTTGCTTTAAATTTAGGCTTTAACATAACATTAACTTTATGCTCTCGGCTTCAGCTTGAGCTTCTGCTTTTGCTTCTTACTCTCTCTTGCTTTCATTGCTTAGGGTAAGGTTTCGGCATCCTTATGAACCTTCCCACCCCAATAACTTTATCATTATCTTTACGTTTATGTTTATCTTTATCTTCGTGTTCCTCCTCCGCCTCTGAACTCTTCGTCATCAGTATGTACTCTTGCTTTGATTTAAGGTTAAGAAGTATATTTATATTTTTATTTAGACATGTGGCTATTGGATCCTGCTCATAATTCAATTGCTGCCGAGTCTCAATTGTTACTACACAAAACTCTCAGTAATTCAGTTATTCAGTTAGCGTTCAGTGTTGGTATTATTAATTAATTAAATACGCGGTCTCCTTATTAGTTAAACATTCTAAAAACCAGGTGATAAAAATAAAAATATGCCATGACTCTGTTCAATATACACATACAATAATTATTTATTTAGGCTTTTTCTAGGCGTCAAAAAAAAAAAATTAAATTAAAAATAATAATGGGAGTAGGTATTAGAAATAGAAATAGAGATGTGGATATGGGAATAGAAGTAGTATATAGCGAGACTGAGTGAGAGCGAGAGCGAGAGGGAGAGTACATAATATATATTTAATAATTAAAAGTGACAATCGATCAGCGCTTTACTATTATGTATAAATTTATGTGTTGGTTTTGTTTTGTTTTTCTTTTCTTTTTTTTTTGTTTGTGTATTTATTATTTACCATTATTTTGTATTATTATTATTATGCTTATTAGTTTTATTTTAGATTTAAAATAAATTTAATTTTACCTAAGTAAAATGTGTTTTTTGTTATATTTTTGCGTTTGCCTTTGCCTTTGCATCTCTACTACTTCTACTTCTGCTTCTGCTTTTGCTGCATCATCGCTTTCTGCTTTCCGCTGCTGCTTCGCTCTTTTCTGCTTCTGCTTTCGGGTTTCTGTTTATTTGTTTGTGGCTTTGCTGCTGCTGTTCGTTTTCGCATCAGTGTTGCATTAATTGGGTTTATTAATTATTGTGTGAATATGTTGTATGTAGGCTGTGGTATATCCTCTTTTGTTTTTAATTATTATTGTTGCTCTCTTGTTGCTGCTGCTGCTGATGCTGCTGCTGCTGCTGCCTTAGCATTTTTCGTTTTGGCTTCTAAATATATGCTTGCTGCTGTTTATTACCATACATATATATATACGTGGATATATATATATATATATATATATATATACATAGAAAGTGTGTGTGTGTGTGTATGCATGTGTGTGTGTAGGTATGTTACTATTGCCCCTATGAATCTGTAAATAAAAAGTTAAGAAAATAAACGAAAAGAAAATTAAAATTAGCTTCACTAAAAATAAATAAATAAAAATGAAAGTGGTCTAAAAATGAAGTATAATGAAAGCAGGTAGCTTGTCATCGATAACGATAACTCAACACATAAATAGCTGTGGGAGTGGGGGAGGTAAAACTAATCCCCAAAACAAAATGTTTAAAACAAACAAAATGCATTTGAAGGCACAATTTCTTGAAAGATTTTGCTAATATCGCTGTGCATGGGGAGACCAACCCTTGGAAAGTTCGTCTTTGGAGTGACCAACCCGCGAATAGTTCACCTAGAAGAGTGACCAGCCCGTGGAAAGTTCATTTTTAGAGTGCCCGTTCTTACAAAAGTTATTCCCTGACAGAGAATCAACACCATCAAAACCAACTAACCAACTTTCATAACTAGTAATTCCCCTTTGAATTGTTTTTCTATCCTTTGAGAATGCCACTCTACCTTTTCTTTACATTCAGTTTCTATTTGAAAAGCACCATTACACTTGAAATTCCCAGTTACTGCTTTATTTTTACTGTTCAGAAGACTGTACAACAGGAAAGATTATTAACGGGAATTTGTATTCGGATAGGCCTAGTTTTGACGTCGTGTTGGTTATAATCAATTGATGTCTCTTGGGTCTTGAGTAGTTTCTTGGGAGGGTTTAATCTTGAGATTCTTATGGTGATTATTATTCTTCTTAAGACTCAACAATTTTCGGACTTTCGATGAAACTCCCTCTCTCACACTGCTCTGTGGCTCTCTCTCCCTTTCCCTGGGTCGGCTGGGTTCAAAGGATGGGTGCTGGGTGCTGGGTAAATGTGGATGTGGGTGGTGGATATTGGATGATGGGATCGGTACGGGGGCTGCTGCTGCTTTATCCGCAACGATCGCTTCATCGTTAGATTGGCGCCAACTGAGGGTTGGGATGCGTGGGGGATGGTTAGTAATGGATGATTTCAAGGATCTCGCATATATATACCATATATATGTCTGTCCCAAATATCGTATCGTATGGCAACGTATTGTGCGAAATGCAGCTTTCGATTTATAAATTGTAATTCGATTCATTCAATTGTAATGTAGAAATTTGATATTAAACTATTTAAATTTAATATTCTAAACTGGGTTTCTTATGAAATTTAAATTGGAATTGAATGCAAATGAAATGCTCTTGTTTTCCATATCTAAAATGACTGGAAAACTATGACGTTTTGTGGAATTATAGTGGAATACAGGAGAGTTCTCCACCTTTCTGCAATTCAAGTTGCTTCTCAATGCAATTTATGCTTTTACGATACGATACTGAATGATATTACGCCTGAATATGGTTTAGGATGAGACTGAAAATGAGGCGGATGCGGATGCGGACGCGGATGCGGAGGTGGTGCATATGGAGTTGGCTAAGGAGGGGAAATCCGCTG
Source organism: Drosophila burlai (assembly GCA_008042655.1). Classification (NCBI taxonomy): domain Eukaryota; kingdom Metazoa; phylum Arthropoda; class Insecta; order Diptera; family Drosophilidae; genus Drosophila; species Drosophila burlai. Next base: position 14,030 of record VNJT01011476.1, on the reverse strand, counting down.
GCTGGCCAACCGCCTACTCACCTGTTACGTTGGCGCCACCGGCATTGGTCGTGGCCATTGAGCCGGCTGCTGTAGCAGCAGAGCCCGCCGCACCGCCACCGCCGCCACCACCACCAGCTCCGCCGGCTGTGGCGGCATTAGATTGCTGCGCAGTTGGTGCAGCTGCCACGGCAGTAGGCGCACCCGATGCTCCGCCGCCGCCGCCGCTGCTGCTGTTATTACCGGAACCGGTTCCGGGTCCCCCGGCACTCGCTCCACCGCCGACTGGTGCTCCTGCTGCTGCGCCTGATCCCGATCCTGCCGTGCCAGCTGCCGCAGCTGCTGGTGCCTGCGATTGGGGCTGGCCTTCCGCCGAGGCCCCACTGCCCGTTGACGAGACGCTGGTGGAACCGCTGGCCGCAGCCGAGGGGGCTGCACCGGCCGTTGTTCGGCTGCCGCCAGTTGCGGCTGCGTTCTGGAGATGCTTGGGCAACAGCTGTGGCACTAAGCTGGGCTGTATCGAGAGCTCTGTGGAGAGGAGGAGGAGGAGGAGGCGATGCATTAGATAACAGATAAAAGGCCAAGAGATTTGATACCACTCACCATGCTCTGTGAAGTTGAACAGTGGCGGCATCTCGCGACCATTGGGCAAGGTGTGGTTACCCTCCATGCGCAGCTCGTCGAAGAACGGATGTGCACAGGCCTTGAGCGGGGTAATCCTGGCGCTGGGCGTATACTCGAGCAGCAGGGACACCAAGTTGATAGCTTCTGTAGGAGTGCGTATACGGAAAACCTGTGGAAGGAAGGAAGGAAGGAGCAAGAGATCGATCAGTGGGTGTGCGCATTATACCCATAGGTATATCGTCCGTGGGAGGAGCATCTTGTTGCGGGACAAAAACAGGGCGGGACAGAACATGGACAACAGGACAGAACTGTGCAACAGGGCGGGGGGCAGTAATGCAATCATCATCATCATCATCATCATCATTGGCATTTTGGACAGGACACAAAATAGAGCACAGAGGAAAGCAATAAAGAGACACATAGGTACACCTCGAGGCTCGGAAGGAAACCTGGCGGCCTGTGTGACTCATTCTCAACTGAGGCAAGTAGGCGAGAGGGCAAGAAACCAAAACAATTCAATTAAATTCAACTCCAAATCAATGTAAAAGAACCAATGTGGAGCACCACCTGTACAGTACAGCTTGCTGTTGTTGCTGGCTGGCAAAAGCTGGGCAAGATCAAGCCGGAAGCCATGATGAAGAAGCCACGGTGACTGCAAATGAGTTGCTATGAGAGCGCAATTAAGAAAAATTAACAGTAGGGAGAAACTAACCAAAGATGTTATACGAAAGAAACCTTTTCTCTTTTTCCCATAAAACTATCTAGGAAGAAAAGCTCCAATGGGAAGGCAAGAAGTATCAAAACTGCATCGATAGTTAATGCTAAGATTTAAAATATAATCGGAATATGTCTCTTTCCGATAAATAAATAAATAAATAAATTTAATAACATTTTTCAAACAAATTTCGAAAATATCCTTCTTTAAAATAAAATGTTATACTTTTAATATTAAAATAAAAATTTAATTTGAATTTTGAATTTGAACAAATTGTTTTTAACAAAATATTTAACTTCCTTAAACAAAGGTTTTTTTTTTTTTATAAATATGAAGAGGTTACCAAAAATATAGTTTAAGAAATGTTTAACAAAAAATTGATAAAAGGCAACTCTATCAAATTGAAATCCTGTCGAAATGTTCGATAATATTGATATTTAAACGACCAATTCGATTTTGCTTCAATATATCAACATTTCAACACATCAAATTCGAAATATTATATTATTTTTCTCTCAATAACCATTCCCTGTACCTCCTTTTGTTATTTATGGGTTATTTGCTATGGCATTATGACATATTATGGCTTTATCAGCGGCAAAACATTTTTGAATAATGATTTTTGACAATAAATTTTCCTTAGATTTCATTTCGGATTCGTTTCTTGGCTTACTCTCAATCGTTGTTTCTGGTTTAGGGCATTTGGAAATTGGGTGCGTTCGAGTAGTGACTGCAACGAGTTTTTATATACACAACACAGATTTTTGGTTAAAAACACATTTTTTGAAAAGAGAGAGAGAGGAAACCGGGGGAGTATTTCCTGGAGAGAGTGAAGTGTGGGGGGGGGATCGAGACCGGGGAATAAACATGAACGATAAGCGATAATCGCCAGGGGGTCGCATCGATATATATATATATATTTCTATATCATCTGTGGGCACTTACTTTCTGCCATGGATGACTCTTAATTTGTGGAAACTTGAATTCCGTATAGTTTGGATTCATTTCGCGAATCTGTTCTCTTGTCGGTGTGCCCAGGACCTTGATGACCTCAACTAGCTGATCGACACCGGAATCGCCAGGGAAGATGGGCTGGCCCAGCAGCAGCTCGGCCAAAACGCAACCGGCACTCCACACATCTGTATTGTTGGGATAGCAGATATAGGGAATTAATTTACATTTCACAAAGAGTTTGATAGTGCGGAACTTACCGATCTTTGTTGTATAATTGATGGCGCCAAAGATGAGCTCGGGGGCGCGATAATACCGGGAACAGATGTACGATACATTCGGCTCGCCGTGCAGCAGCTGCTTGGCGCTTCCAAAGTCACAGAGCTTCAGCACAGCCGTCTCCGGATCGAGGAGAAGGTTCTGCGGCTTGATATCACGATGGCAGATGCCCAGCGAGTGGATGTAGGCCAGACTCCTGAATAGTTGGTACATGTAGAGCTATAGGGGATATGGCAATTAATTATAATCCAAGCTAAAAAGGGTATGGCTATGGGCAACTTACCCGAATAAAGTTGATTGGTATCGTTTGCTTGGTTTTGGCATATTGGCGAGCCACTTTGTATACGGTTTCTGGTATATATTCGAGGACTAAATTCAAAAATACTTCATCACGCTGCCAGGGGAAATAAATAAATGATTCAATTAGTATATATAATTAATTGCAAATTAGTTATATTTTAGATATATTTATAGGTGATCCATGTATGGCTATGTGGGGGGGGAGCGGCGTTTGACCGATGAAGTTGCGAGCTCTCAACATGCGTTTCGGGTGTCAGGTTTCAGGTTTTAAGGTTTCAGGTTTCTAGGATTCGTACATAGATCTCAACATGGCATAGCAACTAGCATATAGCAGCGGGATTCGGATTCGGATACGGATTCGATTCACAGGAGAGAAGTGTCTTTGTACCATGCGGTGTGCTCTGGCTGTACGCTTCACTGTACTTTCTTCCTCTGCATTTTTTCACAGTTATTACATAGCAAATGAGAGATAGAGAGATAGAGAGAGAGAGGAGAGAGACTGAGTTCGCTGGCTGAATGATCTGAGACTGAAGATTCGACTGTTACGAGAGGGAGGATACCTGGGGCTTGAGCACACTCGCGAATATGCCCAAATCGATGGGGAACTCGGCCAGCTTCGAGTCCCATTTCAGTTACAGTTTCAGTTTGAGTTTCAGTTTCAGTTTGAGTTTCAAATTCAGTTTGAGTTTGAGTTTCAGTTTGGATATATGCAAGTGAAAGAGATTGTAATTGTATTCAATTGGTAAGCTTGGCTCAGAAACCTGCTTAGAAACGCTCAGCAATAGGACGCTCAATATTAAATATATATAAAATATATACATGGTAATTCAAAGATTCAACTTGGTGGGGAGAGAAGAGCTTCTTCCTCTATACCAAGTGATCGAGTTTACTGAATATATATATATATATATACTGTAAGCGCTGGCAACTTCAGCAGTCCAAAGGCCACACTACTCCCAGGTCGGGTCAAGCAACTCACCTTTTCACCGCTCGAATAGAAAAAGTACAAAAGCTTTACAATATTACAATGCTCCAATTTGCGCATAATTTGCAATTCACGATTCTGTAATTGAAAGGGATTTTATTAGTTATCTGCACATATTCAAAGCATATAATTTCACGCACCTTAAATCGTCTGTCTTGTAAAACTTTTTTGATTGCCACCAGTTCGCCGGTGTCGCAGAGCTTCGCCTGGAACACCACGCCGAAGCTGCCATTGCCGATGACCTTTGTGTCTGTATAGGAGACCTCTTGTACACGATCGGTGCCTTGGCCGGGGGTTGCGACGACTGTTGTGATTTTGGAACCATCGCGACCTGGTGAAAATGAAGAGGGAAAGGTGTTAGGTAAAAGGGATTTACTTTATTTTTTATATATATTTATTTAAGAACTGGTAACACACATAATATATATAATAATATAATTCAGAGAGAAATGCTAGTTTATTTAAGCTTATTTCTTCACCAGCAATCTTTCTCTCATCTCTCTGATTCCCCTCCCCCCTTAAGTTTATATACACCTGTGGTCTCCCAGGCGCCCTCCAGCTTCTCCTTGCTCCTATCGACCTCCTTTGGAATGGACAGTGCCACACTGTGCTCGGGCCACAAGTCGTTCAGCTTGCCAATCAGCTGCTTCATGCCTGATATAGCCAAGATATACATGCATCATGTATATATATTTAAATATATATATTCAAGAGTGAATCGGGGGGAAGAGAAGTCACAGATGCTTGGGAACAAAACAATGAGTTGGTTGGGAAAAGATAAATGGCTGAAAAACCCCATGATTTGTATCGGAAATGTAACTAGGAACTTTATACATTTGCAGCAGCTAAGGAAAGGGATTTCAGTTCTGCCAAAGTATAAATTAAGGATTTATCAGTAGAGTAAAATAAATGTATTAATGCGAGGTAGTATCTTTCTCTTACAACCCAATTACAAAGCAAGCTATAAAAATGCTTTCAACTCAAATCAAGTAACTTTCAACATTACTTTTGAAATATTTATGTACAAAGTACATAATTATTATGCTCGACTGACTTCTATGGCGAACAATTCCTTTCCTTTGCTCTTTCACTCATTTATCGTTGTAATTTTGTTTCCCCAATTCATTTTGGCATTGGCGCCAAAGATGCCAATGATAATGATGGCCCTCTGATGACGACTATGATGGGGCGGGCAGCTGCTGCTGCTGCTCTTGGGACTTGTGCTTTTGGTTCTGCTTCAACGGGGGGATGGGTGGGAGGAATGATTCTATTGGGGGGGGGGGGTTTCTCTCATCTCTGTACTTGGATCCTTGTACTGCTTGCCACCGGCGCCTCCACCGCCGATGCTGGCGATGCTGGCTCCACTGCCGCTGGACCGATTCAGGGGCTTGGTCTTCTTAAGGGTGGCGGCCACCACCAGCGAGGATGAGCAGGCGGATTGAGCCGCCTTGGCGGCAGCGGATAAAGGTTTGTGCTTGCCATTGGCGGCCTTGGACTTGGTGGTGGCATGCCGAGAGTCCGAATCGCTTGTGGTGCTGCTGCTGCCACTGCTCCCCGATGAGGAGCCACTGCTGTCCGTATCCGAATCACTGCTGGCATTGGACGAGCTGCTGTCCTCCTCGCCGGACTCTGAATCCTCAGAGTTCTCGTTGTCGTTCTCATCGCTGGAGGAGGATCGTCCGTTGCTCTTACTCTTGCTCTTGCTTTTGCCCTTGTTCCCCGCGAGGGGCAGAGTGGGTGGAGCACCGCTCAGGGATCCCCGCTTGCTTCGGACTCCTATGGCTTTCGCCGCCGCTGTCGCCGGGGGTTTGGCCAACGAGGAGGAGCTGCTGTCTAGGGAATTCTGGCGTATGGATGTGGTACCAGTGCCCGTTGCCGTTCCCGTGCCAGTGCCTGAACCGGAGGCGGCTCCTCCATCCGATTCGCTGGCCTCGTTGTTGTTGTTGCTGTTGACGGATCCGCTCGGCGGACGTTTCTTCTTGCGGACAACGCGCACCACCTTCCGGACACCACGCGGCACCGCCACGGGCACCGCCACCTGTGACCTATCCACCTTGAGACCGCCGGCGGAGTCGAGCCGGAGCCTGCAGCACCGAACCACAGCAACACCGAACCACTGTGCCCGGCCAGCTAGCGGGTGTTGTTGGTCTGCTGCCGATGCCGCTGTGGCCTAGTTTTATTTTCGGTTCCTTTGACGTTTCTCGAGATCAATCGGACGGACGACCGATCGATCTTCAAATAGCCAAGAAGCAATAACCAATAAAAAAAAAAAATACAAAAATTGAGAAAAGTGCAAGCACGCGGCACAGCAACAACAATTAGCAGCAAAATAAATATATATCACACAAATTACAACAACTGTAAAGGCAAAAACTAAAAAAAATAGCACAGTCTTCGATTAAGCGATTTAGCAGCGAGTTTATTGCTTTGATTTTCGGTTTTGAAACTTTTTTATTATTTTTTTCTTCTTTGTTTTTTAGAATAAAAAGAGAGAGGCAAATCCGCTTGATTCCAACGATCTGATCGCTCGAGCCTCCGTTGCACAATTGGCCAAAAAGAATGCAAAAAACAGAGGACGACGATCGGAAGCCAAAGACACGAACGAACGTGAAGATTCACGAAGGTGGCGACCGTGCTGGCATCTTAGCTATCTTTTATTTGTTTTTTAAATCACATTTGAGGGATATTTTTAATAATAAGGAAATTATTAAATATTTTCCACCCACAAAGGAGTCTAAAGCTTTAACTACAAATTATTATAATTAAGAATTATTTATATTGATACACCTCTGATGCATAATTGATCTATTTTGATACACATTTCCCCAGTTTATTTGAGATGAATTCAGTTTTTAAAATGTAAATAAGCTACATTTTCTAGCTAGATGATTGGGCATCACCAAATGGCACCCGAATGACAGCCGAAGTTCGATCGTTTGCGATCCACATCCACGATCCACGATCCACAACAATACACGTGAGATTCGCGATCGCTTTTAAGCCCCGACGCATGCGACTTTGTCGCGTTTTAAAACGCTTCCAAATGCCAAAATGAAAACATAAATAAAAATAATAAATAATCAAATGTTTGATAATTATTTCGAGCAATTTGTTGCAATTTTTGGGGTTAAACATTTTTAATTGCAGGAAAATTGCGGACTGCAAGGCCAGAGAAGAAAGGCCCCAAAACGACAGAAGACAGACAGTGGCAGCCAAGCGTGGTCAAGCATGCGACAGCCACGCCCCCTTAATGGCGCAGCGTGCCACATGCCGCCCCCTTTGCTCTTATTTTCTGTCGTTTTTTTTTTTATGTTGTGACCTTTTTGCGACTGACAACTGACAGTTCAATGCGATCGGGAGAAAGAGGCAGAGGAGAGCAGAGAGAAGAGCAAAGAACCAGAAGAATCGGTGGAACCCGAAGAAAGGGCGCCGAAGAAGAGCAATCAAAATCAAAGGATATTATGTACAACATTGTACGCAGGCAAAAACCTGTAATCAAATTGTATTTTATTTTAGAGAAGCAATTAAAAGAGAACAAATGCCACAAAAATTAAAAGAAGAAACACAAATTTAATGAAATGAAATCGAAAAAGGCCAAGAAGATTTAACCCGCTTCTGGCATTGACATTGTTTCTCATTGCCTCACGAAAAAAAAGAAGAAAATACCTAGAGATGGTAATTTCGAAGATTTATGACTTATCAAACCCACTGCAGCTACTCTAATAATGCCTATTATTAAAATTGATCCTTTCAACTAATTTTGTAAGTCGATAAATATCGATTAATTTTAATCACTTTAATGCTCCACACACTTCATATAGTTCCTAGTTGAAATCTATCTATTTTATTAGGTAGTTTATGAAATTTAGCTTGCGAAATAGTTTAAAGCTTAAAAATATCGATTAAATACAATAGTTTCCGAAATTTGTAACCTAATCTACATTAACATGGGCACATTTAAATATAAAGATTCGATTCAATAGTTTAAGAATATTTTAAGAAATCTACAATTTTATAGACACATTCACATTCTATAATTTAATTTATTTAATACGATAGTTAAAGAAATCTAGTTTCTAATTTAAATATATCGATTTAATTCGATAGTTTAAAGAATTCTAAAAACAATCCATAGACACGTCTTAGCATATTCGCTAACCAAACACTTGCCCCACGGCCACTTCCATTTGCGTTTATCGATTTGATCGATTCATCAGGTGTACATCATTCCTAGTTTATCGTTCTGGTCTCACATTAATCAATTGAATTTATTCAGAGCTACGCGCGCGGCTAAATCAATCAAATTATCAATAGGTACACACAGCCCACACTCATCACACTTCCCTCCTTTAACAAACATTGAAAAACTATACCAAAAAAAGAGACGGCGAAGAGGGAGAAGGGGCGCTGGGTGCTGGGTGGGGACACATGGAGCTGTCCAAATGGGGAAAGCAATTTGTTGTGTCGCCGCCAACGGTCGACGGAAACTAATCGATATACAAGCAGTTGGCACTGAAAGGGATTGAAATTGGGGGTGGTGAACACCCCAAAAGGGTGTGGGGGTGGCAAAAGAACACCCCTGCGAAGACGGTAGATAGATAGGGAGTGCAATAAAAGAAAAACAGGCCAAATCATTGGATCCATCAGACCAAACACCTCTCCTCTAGATCCGTCTCTATAGCCATAAGGGGAGTCATCGCTTCGGTCAGAACCGTGCCAAAGGCAAATTAACAAAACTCTGTTGGCTAAAATTAAACACACAGCCCACGCCCACAGAACAGAACGGAACACAACACAACACACCCACCCTTTAGCCCCCGTATTTCCAGTTTAAATTCCATGAAAAACCCCCCCACGAAATATATGTATATTCGCAGACCTAGAAACTCATTCAAAACAAATGGTTATAAAGAGCCTATAATTTAAAGATGGAAATCAAGCTTTTGGAAACAATAATAAATGATAAAAGGGTAGAAGGTTTTAGAAATACATGCGTTCTACTTTAGTTAAAGTTAGTTAAAGCCTTTTCAAAGCAATTTTAAAGTAATCTAGCTGGAATTAATATAAAATAAGGCAAAAAATAATATATATTAAATAGCAAAACACCAGGCAGCCCTTCAGCAGCTCATTAAAAATAGGAAAAGTATGCCCTTAATGGCAATAATAATAATAATATCAGCACAATTTGTAGCCTTGCACCCTTGCATTTGTTGCTCAGCAACTTTGCTGCCAATTAAAAAAAATATATATAACGCACACACACACCACACACACTATCAATGCTGTTTATTTAATTCAAATTGAAATTAAATGAAAATTGATTTCATTTTATTTTCTTTGGCTAACGTCGCTACCTGTCGATCACCGGGCGATTTTTGTTTTTTTTTTGTTTGTTTTTGGGTTGGGGAAAAGGGTTGGCCAGGCCAGATGACGACACCACGCGGGCGGAGATCACGAGATGCAGGCAGGCTCTTGGCAATATCATTGGGTTCTGCGATCTAAAGGCTTTATCACACTCTTGGCAGTCATTATCAGCGACAACAACAGTAGCGCAAGGCGGTCTATATATAATTTTATTTTCGAAAACTAATGCTTTGCTACAGCATACTTTTAGGTGGTGCCCCTTATTTCTCTCTCTCTTTATCTTTCTTCATCTCATTCTCTCTGTATATGTGCACTCTTTGCAGTGGCCAAGAAGCCCGCAAAGTGCCAAGAATTAAACAGCAAAAATACAAAATAAAACAAAATCAAGCAAAGGCAGAGAATTTGTTGTTAAAAAACCCAAAGGGGGGAAGCCATTGTTTGCATAAGAGAAATCGATAAAAAGAGAGGCAAAGACTACAAGAGAGAGAGGGAGAGTGAGAGAGATATATAAAGAGAGAGAGTGCATGAAGAGAGAAACCAAAAACCAAGGCACAAAACTCTCTTCCATTGGCAGCTGTTTAAACAATAAGCCAAGCGTGTGGTCGAGTTGCTAAAACAAAAAGCAACAAAAAGCAAGTAACATAACATAAAATAAAATAAAATAAAAGCAAAGGCAAAAACAGCAATGGAAAAAACAGCTGAGCAAAGGCGGCAGGCGCATAAAAAAATAACATGTGACTCAGGGAGATCGGCAGATCGTCAGAGTGGTACAGTGAAGCCTGCTGATCTGTAATCAGTGGAATTTTTTAGCACAAACAGCACACAGCAGAGCCACATTTAACATTCAATTATCATTGGTGATATGCCGCCACAGCCATTAATTCCATATAATATTTCCATTGTACGTGTATAGACCCTGTATAAATCGCCTTTTTAATCTTTATTGGCCCATCTAGCAGTCGATAGATGCAAAATAAAGATTATGAACTATTTATAAACCGTTTAATTCGTTTCACACACAACAAGAAAGAAAGAAGAAAAACAAAAACAGAAACCTTTAAAATTCCTCAACATACATTTTTCGTCTCTTTTTTTTTTCATTTTGTTGCCTTTTGCATCCAAAAATATCTCAAAAGGCATAGAGCCACAAACTGTTTATAATTTATACGCAATTTATTATTCAATAATTCGAAAATGTAGTGTAGATGCAACACAACAGGTTGCTGGCTCTTTGCTCTCTTGGCTTTTTCCACTCTTCAAACTAAGTATCTTTGAGAAGATTTTTCCCTTAATAAGTTGATAATAAAAGAAGTATCTTTGGGATGATTTTTCCCCTTAATAAATTTATCATAAAAGAAAGTATCTTTGAGAGGATTTTTTCCCTTAATAACTTAATCGTAAAAAAAGTCTCTTTGAGAGGATTTTCGTCATACTCACTAGACCATAAAAAAATATCTTTGAGATGATTTACTCCTTAATAAATTGATTATAAATAAAAGTATCTTTTTTAGATAATTTTCCCCTCAATAAATGAGTATCTATGACTTGTTCCTTTAATAAAATCATAAAATTAGCACAGCAACAGCTGAGGCTAAAGCTAAAGACTGAGACTGAGGCCTGTATTAAATAGTAAAATAAAATGTATTAAAATCCAATAAAACCGCTAAACAGCTGCTACTGAGGAGGCCGCTGTTGCCATCCCCCGTCGTTATCTCTCTCCCAACCCCCCCCAGCAGAGCCAAAGAAAGAAAAAAACATATTTTTTTCGCCTCAAATCAATGGCTAAAAAATAAAATTAAGGCAGGGCAGGAAAAGGGGAGGAGGTTGCAAAACAACACACACGTAGAAAAAATAAAAAAGCATCAGCATCAAGCTAAGCGTGTTGAGACACGCCTCCATTTTGGTCACAAATAAAATCTACATATACATATATACAGATGTATTTAAATACATATATTCTGGTGTATTTGAACGCAAAAGAAATCATTTCACGAGCTGCTCAATATATGTAGTATGTTTTGTTGGCTTTGATATTTTTGGAAAAGTTTTTTTTTCGCCCTGTCATCCGTTGAATGAGACGAGAAGCGCGTGATTGTCGCGCGGAATGACAACAAAAGCAATAACAACTGAGACCGGGTAATCTCTGCTCCCAAATCCCCGATTCCCCAATTCCGATCTAGATTTGGTTTCCATAATAGGTTTCCCCCATAGGTGTGTGTGTGTGAGTGTGTAAATATATAATAACAGGGTGTAAGCTACTGATCCTAAATCATTTAGCTTTATCACTTTAGCTAGCTCTACTCCACGATAATTATAGAGTATTTAGTTTTGTAAAGGGTTCTTAACTATTTTTTGTGATAAATGCAAGAAAGCGCTCCTATACCTTCCCTCGAACCAATTTTTTCTGTCTGTGTATAGGCCCTATTATCAACCAAAAGGCTCCGTCAGCCAAATTCTTATCACTCGGCATCTACGAAAGCTGCAAATCATTTATACGACGACTCTGGCCGGATGGAAACTGAGACGGCAACTTGAGAAGCGGGGAAGCTGTTATAAGACGAGATGAGTTTTGGAAAGCTGGGTGGGATGTGGGGGACTGAGACTGAGACGGAGACGGAGAAGGAGATGGAGACTAACAGGTGACTAGCACGCTGTGACACAGTGCTTCTCTGTGCCATAAAGTAAAAATAAAATCGTAATGCAAGGGCTTTGTTACTTTTCACACAGCAGCGTTATTAACGCTTCGCTAAACTGCCGCGGTACAAGATTCCAAAATGATGCAACAAACATCAGTCAACAGTAAACACTACTCCAAGATACGTAATAATTAAGTATGTAAGCCCTAAAGGGTAATTGAAACCCCACTTAAAGGTAATATAAATACCAAAAGGTTACTCTCCACGAATTTCATAATTAATTCCCAATTGTGGTGAAATTTTTGGTGAACTCATTTCCTTGTTTTTAGACTTGTCACCTTTTGCGTACTTGGCATTAAGTAACATAGCCCCTCTTGTACTATCAGACACGTATGTACATATATATTATTATTTTTAATCCAAAGTTTGCCAGTCATAAAGTATAATGTGTAAAGTACGAGAAAGAATCAACATGAGCTGCTGGCATAAATCAGTGCTCTGCCTGCTCCGCCCACACTCGTTCTTCTCTTATCAACGAACCAAGGAAAATGCAATTACAGAGAAATATTGTGGCCTGTTCTAGAGAAAATTTCCATTTTCCTTATCTTTGTCTCCTTTTTTTTACAATAAACAAGATCGCCTTTTATATGGGCAATAAACGGAGGAGGGGAGATCCCTGAACATTTCCGCTCTGGTGTATATTTTCGCCTTTGTTTTATCGCCCAGAGAATGGGAATGAAGGAAAAAGGAAAAGAGAAAACTTGACAAAGCTATCAGAAAAGTGCACTCGTTCAATGACCCATATATAGGCACATATTTATATAATAAATCAGTGAATTTAAATCTTTACAGGAAGTAAACAACTGTCATCCTCATCCTCATCATCATCATCCTTTTATAATTTTATGCATAGACCCATTAAGAATTTTCACACACAAGTATCACTTATCACTTATCACTTTCCATTAAATCCCCGAAAATTTTCCATAGTCATATACCCAAAAGAATCGTAATAATAATACTTATCTACGTGTGAATATATATATATATATATAAGTATGTGTGTGTACATAGAACAATCTCACCCGATAATCATCAGAAGGTGGGAGTTTTGAGGAATTTGTTTCCATTCATTAAACACTTACCTAGAGAGGGAAAGAAAGAAGGAAAAATTGTTAGAAAATCAGGGTTATATGGTAGGGAAAATGCTCTCCCCTATAAATATATATTATATAATATAATATATTCAAAGTTATATCTCTACCAAGGCTAGGCGAAAGTCTTAGCTATGTTTATACTTTAGAGTCAATTATCTTTGCTAGAGATAAATTTAGGCCAAATTATTAAGGCCTTGAGAATGGATTGAATAACAGTTTAAAAATTATATATAATTATATAAAATTCTCTGTTAGTTAATGGTTTACAAATTACGCCTTATAATATATAATTTTCAGCAATGATTTAATTTAAGTTGATTTAAATTGCCTTTCTGTATTTATTATTAAAAATTATATATGATTAATGAAGTTTGCAACTATGAAATCATTATTAAAAAATTATTATTATTATTATTATTAATTTTATCGAACTTCTGATTCATAATGCAATTAGTATGACAACCTTAGAAGTACTCTCTAGATTTGTTTCCCTTTCAAAACCGATGTATAGGGTAAAGGTGGCAGCAGTGGACAGGGGGGGGTTGCGGACACCCCTGTGTAACTTTTGACACAGGACAGATATATGGATCTGTCAAATGTCATGTGTGCGCTATTGAAGCTCGATTGTTTTGTGCCTTATACCAAACGGAACGGACGCGTCTGCTTTGTGTGGCGGAAAAATGAATTTTTTCACCGTGAAAAAAACCACAAAAGTTTTATTGCACGTTTTTAAAAGTGTCACCGTGTGAAGTGTGTTAATTAAGAAGGTGAGTGCAATCGATTTTTTGACGTGAAATTTAGTTATGTTAAAGATTCCAGTCCGAGTTTGGACAAAATTTTCACAATAAAAATTTTTTTCATATGATTTTAAAACGACTGCTTAAGGCAGGTGTGAACACCTAAATGTAGGGGGTTGTGGACACCCTATTTTTTGTTTGACAACTCTTAAAATATTGTCGTTGATTGAATTATAAGTACAGCTATATAAGTAAATATATTTTAATGGTGTTTATATTCTTTTCTTCGATGTTTGTTGCCAA
>VNJT01011470.1:0-10941 GCA_008042655.1 Drosophila burlai | reverse complement strand
TAGACCGCCCCTAGACCCCCCAATAGACCACCCCCTACAAAGATGTTCCAAAATCACCATTATTAGCACGGTGCATGAAAAAAAAACTATGAAATGCCTAATTTAGGGAAGAAAACATTATTTTTCAAGAACATACTTATGTAAATGCAAAAATTAAAGCAGCTGGAGTCGGTCATTCATCGCCAGGTCCCGAGCTTCTCGTGGTAAGCCATATTGGACGATAGAACCCGCATAAAACGAAAGCCCAGAAGTGTTTTCGCGGAGTTTTCGGAGTTGCGCTCCACATATATGTATCTTTCTCTGTCAGTACGTGAGTCGACTTTTACTTTTACGACCGACATACATTATAATTAACCCGAGGCCTCTACCGGAGAGACGACTAGGGAGTAAGAGCAATTAATTAAAGCGCCCAAAGTGTCATAAACCGTCCGAAAGAGCTGTCAATTAAATGCGAAAGGTTTCGTATCCGCCCCGTACTCCGTGCTCCGTGCTCCGCCTTCCGCCCTACGCCCTACGCCCTGCCTCAACTCCACCCAGTGGCTGACCTCGCGGAAGTGTTGCGGCTGCGATTTATTGTGGGCGTGTCACTCCCAGGCGAAAAAAAACACCCAAAAAACATCGCCTCCCTCGGAGTGAAAAGTAAAGGTCATAAAAGTTGTCCGCTTATGCCACAGCATATATATGTACATATATTTGGATAAGAAGGGCGCGGAAGTGTTTACTCTTCGCTGTCCGCGACACGGATCCCGAGCCCCTCGTGTTTGTCCTGTGCGTCCTCCACACCAAATTGAATTTTAAACATTTTTCAGCTGCCCATAAATTGCTTTTCAGCCCCCGCATCGTTATAATGCGTATTCCTGTCGACATTCGTTTAAAATTATTTTTTCAACTGCGATTTAAATATTTATGGGGGCGTTTGTCGTGTCTTATAATATTAAATATATTTTCTGTTGAGTCCTTATTTACGCAACTTATTCCCAGGAGAAGTTTCTGCTCTTGCAGCTAATAATGTGTCCCTGTCAGAGGTGACACAAGCACTGCACTTCAGTAAACATGTGCCCAAGGATTTCTTTGCCTTACCCCGAGCAGCCCCTTTAGATTGTCGTCCCGCATTCTGGGCAACGGGTCGTATGCGTACTTCCATGGAAATTCAGTAGCAGAAGTTTCAAAGTGCACAATAGGGGGATTGAAGGACATCTTTCAAGCAGGATGTGCACCAATTTGCGACAATGTTGAGGGCTCAAATTGCCGAACTGCCGTCTGGGCATGTTTGGCAGTCGGTGGGCAGGATCTGCCAATGTTTGAAATATTGGGAACACACTCTCCCCACCCACGGGCTACGTTTGATACTTGCAAAGCGATGTTTGAGGCCCAGTTTGCTCCTGTTTTTGGCCAATTGGATAGCGCAGGAAAACACGTTCGCCAGTTAACGAGCCAGCCAGGAATAACCACTCCACGTGCAGCCTGTTCCAGCCTCGAAATTTTATTGTTTTTTCAAAATTTGCGACTAGCCAAACAGGGGCAAGGTCGAACTGAGGTAATTAAGATATAAAAGTACAATTTGAATTGCATTAGGAACACAAATTAAATCTACTTTAAGACTTGAGGATCTAAATTATATTATGTATATATTTTAATTAGATATTGAAAGTGCAACTATAAGCAAAAATACTTTTTAAATGTGTGTTTCATAAAATAACTATGTTGTGGCAATCATGGAAAATCTCTTCAGTTTTAACGCAAAATAAATGCGAAAATTAAAATAAATTAATTAAATACAATAATATATTTTACATATTTAAGCAAAATATACAGTTTACCTAAAAATTAATTTTAATCAAGGAATACATTAAATTATCATAAAGTGTGTGCATATTAAAATTGTCAATCATTAATGTGAAAGCTACTGAAAACAAAGCAAGCTTCTCCTGAAATCTTTAATTGGGGGAAAAAATAAATTTCCTTTCGTCTGAATTTAAGAAATATTTAAAAATATTTATTTTATTTTGCTATCGCTTCTTCACAGAATTTAAATATGCTTCATTTTTCAAATAAATTTTGCTGCCCTTGCAAAGGTCTTTTTAGTACGTTTATTTCTCGAAACGTAGTCAAAAGGATTAATGAGGAACTCGATAAACTAAATCGTTCTGCCGGGCAAGGCTTTCCACGAAGGATTGCCATTGATGGCGAACAGCAATAGAAAAGGCTACAGCCGAGGCCAAAACAACCATCGGTTTGGATGGAGAGCTGGGCCAGAGTGGCCGAAAAGGGGGATAAAATATGACGCTGAAGCAAAGGCAGCGGCACAGACCGAATGGAACCGAACTGAAACTGCCAGGTGAAAGATAGTCCACGGCAGCCCGATTAACCCATTTTTTTTTCTACCATTTAAAGGTCAAATAAAATTTATTTCAAATTAAAAAATACTACGTTTAATTATTAATAAAACTGTGAAACATATTTCGGAGACAGATTACAACTTCTATTTGAAGATTTTCACAGAACTAAATAAGCAAAGGCTTAAAATGTCTTGTTATCTCTTATGCTAGTTTCCATAAATACTATAATTCTACACAAGTTGTGAATACTAATTACTGCCAGAAATCAGTCTTCGATTTAATTTTGGCAATGCCTTTGGCCAAAATGGGTTAACAAAAGAAACTCCAGCGAAGTGAAAGTGCCAGAGCAGGGCGCAGACAAGAGGAAGAAGCGGCGGCAATGACAATGCCGGTGCTGTCTGTATACTTATAGCATTAAAACACGGCAACAGAAAAAAGATAAATAAAAAATAAATACGAGAAAAAAGAGGGGAAATGTAAGTACAGGCAGATGGTAGTGTTTCAAAGGCAATTGGTAATGACAGCGAAAAACCAAAGCAACAGTTTGTCATTAGGAGAGCCAAGCTAAAAAGGTGGCCTCCCTCGGAAGTGGGAACCAGAAAAACCTTAACTTTAAGGGTTACTTGGCCGGAAGAATAATCTTGGCATTGATGGGATTAAAATTAATTACAGGAACCCGAAACACTGGTCAGCTGAGGGAAAGCCACAAAGCAGGCACCGCAGCTATGTGAATAATGGCAAGAAATTACTTTTTAATTAGTTGCCAACTCCCCGAGCAAGGACCTACTCCTTGGTCGCTTTAAAAGGCCAATTAGTGGAACTTCCTTCTTTCCTAGTAAATGTTGGGGAGGAAGAAGTATTAGCTGTTTCCACAACTAAATGCAGGCGAAGGAAGTACGAATACTAACCCCCTTTCCCTCTCAGTTCAAAAGTTCTCTGCATTTTTTTTCGTAATTTTGTCACCGTTGTTTTTTTTTTATTGTGCATAAAGTACTTAGGCCTAGTATAATTAAAGTATATATATTTATATGTATGGAGCATTGGGTCGAGCTCCGCTAAATCATCTGCTACATAGCATCGTCGTCCTCATCGTCGTCGCTCTTCCGGGCGCCGGGCGGAGTTCCCAGCCGAGGAACCCGCCGCCCGTCGCCTATTCGCTAATAGAGTTCGTGTTCTTCCGGGACAGGAAAGTAGGCAATGGGGTGAAAATCGGTGAAAATGTACAGATGAGTGGGGGACAGTAGAGTGAGTCGAGTGGGGAAACGAATTATGTACAAAAGTCGTGGGCGAAAGCGCCGCCCCCTTTGAGACTGAGAGGGGTCAAGACAATGGTTTAAGATCGTAGTGGTGGTAATGTGATGCGTGGATGATGTTGCTTCCGAGCGGAAACTGGGGGCGTGTCAGCTTTCAGGACTAGTCAGCAGCTAGGGCCGAGTTCGAAGTTCGCAGCGGGTGAGTGGGCGAGTTAGTAGGGTCCGGACTTGCCGGGCGGTCCGTAGTTGCTGGACGGGGCCGAGATGGAGCCGCTGTCGCCGCCGGTGAAGCCGGAGTCGCCGCCCGAGGTGTAGCCGCCGCCGGTGTTGGTCTGGGTGAAGCCGCCGCTGCTGGCGGAGAGACCGCCCGAGATGCCGCCGCCCGACTCCTTCTGGGTCTTGTACTTGATGAAGTACACCTCCGGCTTCGAGGGCTGTGTGGGCGCGGCCGTGGGGATGACGATGTCCTGCTGGTCCTCGGGCTTCTTCACCAGCACGTAGACCAGGGTCTTCTCCTCGTTCTGGGGCTGCACGGGAATGACCGGAGCCTGGTACGAGGGCGGAGATGGGGCCTTGATGAAGATGATCTTGTAGTGCTTCTGCGCCTGGCCCACGGGCAGGTTGGGGCGCTGACGCACCTCCTCCTGCTCTGGTGGTGGGACGTGCACGTAGATGTGCTTCTGCACCAAAGTGGTGCCACCACCACCGCCGCCGCCGCCTCCGAAGCCACCAATGCTGCCGCCTAGAGGTTATTAGATATTTGTAGTAATTTCTGGAAGGAGCCTGCAACCCGGTAATTACACACCTCCAAAGCCACCGCCGGAGCCGCCTCCGAAACCACCGCTGGATCCGCCTCCGAAACCACCGCCGGATCCGCCTCCGAAGCCGCCGCCTCCTCCGAAGCCACCGCCTCCTCCGCTGCTGAAGCTTCCCCCACTGCTGCCGCCGAAGCCTCCACCGAATCCGCCACCGGAGCTGCCGCCGAAGCCGCCTCCGATGCCGCCTCCATGCGAGCCACCGCCGGAGCCGCCGCCGCCTCCAGGACGATTGTAGTTGTAGCCCGCTTCGGGCCGGGCGGCGGCTAGCGCCAGGCAGGACATCAGGATGAAGGCTTTCATGGTTGGGTCAACGGTGCGTATGGGCGACGTAACTGGGTAGATGCTGCACGGATGCTGGGTTCACGGTTCTCACAACGCACTCACTTAAGCACTGGCTCTCACACTATCTCACAGTAATCCTCGGTCTGTGGATTCGTGGATTTGGTGGGGGAAAACAGAAACAGAACGGAATAATGGGTATTGTGTCGCAGGACTGGATCGAGCTGCCTCACGTTGCTATATCCTCGGCTGGCACTCGGCTGCTGTGTTTATTAGACCAAATCAAATGCTTCACTGACGAACCACTGCAGCCGCATCAGCAATTTATACAGAAATCCAGCCGAGATGCACGCCACCACCACCAGCTCGGCTGCGAGAGGGTTTTTCGCTTTTTCGGATTTCAGTTTTCAGTTTTCGGGCTTCGGTCTTCAGTCTTCTGTCTCCAGCTCCAGTCTTCAGTCTTCAGTCTTCCAGCTGTACAATTGTGTGTGTCTGCGTTTCGTTTCGGCTATGATGATGATGATGATGATGATGCGACTTTGGTCTTTGCTTTCTGGCCACCACTGCGCATGCGTGGCGAGCAGGCTAATAATGAGGCTCTGTTTTGGCCATCTGTGTCGGTGTCGGTGTCGGTGCCTCTCCAACTCCAGTACCTGGCCGTATCTCCGGGGTTAACCTCTGTCTCTGTCTCTGTGTGACTGTGTAGGTTGGCAAGTGAAACCGAAATTACCGCACAATCAACTTATTACAGCACCGCCGATTTCCCGCTGTCGGATGTGCTGGAGCTGGAGAGCCATCTCTGGCCACACTCGAAGTAAATAATTCCTATGTTGAGTAGTCGATGTTTTAGATGTGTCAGTTTTGCAGAATATTGGCGTTTCGAGATGGGGTTATTAAGACTCAATCAATAACAATCTAAACCTATCGAAATTTGTTTTATATTTGCTTTATTTGTATACCCTTTCACGGAAATAGAATTTGTATTGTAAGTAATTAGTGAATCCAATACAATTTTGTGTATTTGTGTTTTGTATTTAAAAACATTTCTCCCCGTGTACTCTCTCCCTGAGCCTCCGCCAAGTCGAGACCCAGTGTCGTGCACTTTCGCTCTCATCGCTGCTGGGCTGTCGGCTGTCTCCGTTGCCGCTGCTGCTGGGTTAAAGCCAAAGCCAAAGCCAGCGAGGGAAGGCGGAGGCAGAGCCCCAGCTTCAACCTCAGTCTCAGCCTCAGCCGATCCCGCACTCGAGCGTCAGCTGGCCAGGTGAGCAGGCGGCTTTCCTTGGGGCCAGCCGCCAAATTATTGCACACGCTCACCATGAAAGTGAAAATCAAAGGAAAACTCCCGAAAACAATGGCAAATTCGAATAATTTGAGCTCTCTTTGTCTGCAGCGAATTTCTTTCTTTTCTCGGCCCCCTTTGTATGACAAATGCGAGTACGTGCCTTGATAGATGTGAATGCTATACTCTACTCGTGCATATATATCGGTGGTGACTGTGACTGTAAGTGTGCCACTGTGCAAGGCCTACGATCCGCCGCAGAGATTCGCCGTAAAGATATTTCATAAAACTGGGTTGGCCGTGTCTGGTGTGCGAAAATAATTGCAAGGCGGGATCGTTTTTTACCGCCAGACGTCCCCTATCCTTGGTGTATTTGCCGGGCCACATAAATCTCCAAAATAATTCGAGTTTTTATGGCGTTTTTCTGCTTCGAACTCAAAGTGAGATTTGGAGATTTCGGACAAATGCCCTATTACCACATTTTTATAGGTAATTGGTACCTGCTTTTACTATATGAGGAAGGGATTAATCTTGTGTGCATGCCCATATACTTATAGAGCCTCGAAGAAAAGGTTGTAATAAATTTATAACATATATTATTTATTTTTCTACCTCTTGGAAATAAAAATAAAAACGAAATAAATATTACCCAATCGTTACAATGGCTAAAACAAATAGAAATTTAATGTCTTCAGCTGATATTCAGCATGAAATTCAATCATCTTTCGGCTTTTATGATTGTGTTGCGTAATTCGTTTTGATGTCACCTCGTAAACAAAATTAAAATCTTTGCAAGTCTTTTATTGTTGGTAATGTTACCGCCTCCGCTTCGTATTCAGAGGGCTAATTGTGCGAGGTTTAATGAAGTGGCCAGTCGATCGAACCAACTTGGCGTTCAATGAACCGAATACAAAGCAGAAAAAATTAGAAAAAAGGCGACGGTGAAAGAAAATCATTCCATTATTCAATTTGATGTCAAATGGCTTAGCCATTTGATTGTGGTGCCAAATGCTTTAAAATGTTGTTGAATGGCTCTGCGAATCTCTTGAAACCTATTGAGAACGCAGCGGGATACAAACATAAATGATAATGATTGAAAAATAATATGTAAATTATATTATAGAACGGCAATTGTAGAATATAATATTAAACAAATTAATACAAAAACCTTTAGCTGTGTAGGTGAACAAATGTTTCATGAAACATGCTTAGCAACACTCTTTTGTGCTTGCTTAAATCAGCTTATACACTTACAGTTTAAACGAAAACGTTAATGTAATGTACAAATATTGAAAGAAATAAAAAGTACAAGAAAAAACAGAAGCTCTTTAACATCTCATTAACCGCTTAATAGCTCTCACCTCGACGATCAATAGGCGTAACTCAATCCCCGGCTCTTCACAGCGCTGTTTGACACCGTTTTCAGGCCCCTCGATTAGTCATATTTCTGCAGTTAATGGACCGGGCATTTCTCCGCCCCATCCTGCCAATTAAACTGAGAGTGCTAATGATTCATCGGGCCGTAGCTTATAAGCGACACTTCACGGACAGTGGATTGTGGCCGGTGGCGAGAGAGTTGGGGAAAAACAAATCGCCGCCAGATGATGATGCATGTGGAGATGTCGGGCGCAAACCCGTTGATGGTCGCGCTCTTAGGAATAATAATAATAAAAATTAAAACGCAACTGCAGTCGGACTGTCAGTGAGTACTTCCTGCCACCCCCCTCTGGCGATTTCACCTTGAATCTCCCCGCTTCGCGGCGGGAGTTGCGTAATCTGTGGCTAAGAGCAAAGAGCCATATGCAAACACTGCTTTTGGCTAACGAGCGTCGAGCGATTTTTCGTGTATATATTGACAAACTTGTAGTTGCAATAAATTGCTCCGGAGTTGCCGTTGCCGTTGCGGTTGTGGGAAATCGAAAATCGAATGCGAGAGTCAAAATAAGCCGAAAATAAACCAAGAGCTCCCCAAGAGCTGCCCAAGGAGCCAGGCGCAATCAGGGGATCCGATCCGATGTGGACTAGATGGATGGGAATGCAAATCGGAGTTGGAATCCAAGTTCGAGTTCACATCCGCCGAGTCTCCATAAAAAAGGCAGTCAGTCGCCTTGAAGTGCTCCGAGTCAAGGCTAGGAGCCTAATTTTATTCACTGTTTTTACTCTATCAAGAGGATACTTTGCATATTGAAACACAGATCCTGATTGGTTTCTTCTGGCTCTTTGGCTTCTTCAAGATATACAAGCTGTAAAGACTGCAGAGACTGTTCCATCGAAGAATATCATATCAATATTCTTGGAGTCAAGAGAAAATAATTTTTAATAACTTCTCAAGGGATTAAATTTTAAAAACATCGAACAACTTCGTTCAACGATATTAATTCCATCAAGATTAGTGTTTTTATTTAAATGTAAAATATATAAAAATTAAATAAAAAAGAGTATTAAGAGACAGATGTAACCTTTTAAGCCAACTTTTCTTTCCCCCCACTTAAACGCTTTTCATTCAACTTCCGAATGCCGCTGGGAAAAAAGCGCCAAAAGCACGCCGATCGCCAAAAAAGAAACCGCAGCTGGCGATAAATCTCACGCTCAACAATGTGGCTAAAAATACGCTGAGTTGGTCGACAAAGGCTGCCAAAAAATAAAACCAATGGGGGCACAAGGCCCGGGGGCGATAAAAAGCGTTTAAATAGAAATAAAATCAACTGAGTGTAATCTTAAAAAAATTTAGAGTGGGATAGGAGAACTTAAGGAAGTTGAAAGTGCTTCAAAATCAATCAAAATATTGGCTTTGACTATTTCATTTATACTACGTTTAATATATTGCTCTGTCTTAGTTAGTTTTACCCATAAAAAAACTGTGAAGATAAGCTTCAAGCTTCTTAAACATTAATTAAAAGGTTTCAACAATTCTCCTTAAGTACCAGTTTATAGTGGTAAATGCTGAGCAATTAAAATTGAAAGGTGTACTCACATTTACAAAACGAGTTTACTGATTGAAAGCCTTAAAAACATTATTACAGTGATAATACCTACCATAAAAAATGCATAAATAAATGTATTTTTTTTTAGCAAGCATGATTACTGAAATTAAATGCTATGTTTTGCGTATTTGAACCTCGTTTACAGTCGCTATGCAAACGAAATTTGCCAGCTACAGAAATTTGTTTACTTTATGCTGCGATTTCAATGACTTGAACTTTGGGCGCCTTCGTGGGTGGCACAGGGGGAAGGCTTTGCATTTCGATTCGAAGCCAGTGGAGTGGCAGGAAAAAGTTGCCAAGATGCCAGCAATATTTCCAAAGCTCACGCAATGGGTGAAGTTATGGGAGCACCACAGGAGCATCCCTGGCTTGGGGGATCTCCCAGATGGGAGCTTGGAGGCGGCGGATGATGGGTAGGAAGTCGACATCGCCGACTACAGCGACGACGACGACGACAGTTGTTGCTTCCTGCATTCATTGTCGCTGCTTTTTTGTCGGTGGCATCTCCGCATCTCCGCATCTCCAGCCCAATCCTCATCGCCAGTCTGGCCAGTGATGGGAAAAAATTTAAAGACAGATTTTCAAGATAAATTATTTATTTAGTTATTTAATATGCAACCTCAATTCAATTCAATTCAATTCAATTCAATTCAATTCAAACCTTGTAAGAACGTGACTTTTCAATACAATTTATTAATTTGTTCGCCTAATTTTTTACAAATTTCTTAATAAATTATTTTAATAATATTTTTAGCTACTTTTCGATGCAAAAACTGCCACCTCTATCGCCCAGCAACACTTCCTGCTTGTTAGGCAAACGGCAGCGTGCAAATTTTGTATTGTTGAATGCGATTTTTGCTAAAGCTGTTTGCATTTTCTTCGTCTTTTATTATTTTTTTGTTGAAGCCAACTGAACGGTTTCGCCGTTTTTACATTTGACATTTTTGGTGTTTGGGGCTGCCTCGCATAGCGTTGCATGTGGCCGGCGGGCGAATGCATCTTCCATCTGTCCGCGATGGTATCGATGGCCCGATGCCTCGATGCCTCGATGCCAGAGATCTGCAGACTTATTATTTATCGTATTGTGATTGCTGGCTGAAAAGGCTGCCTCTCCGAAACTCTACTCACTTTTAAATGCTAATTAGTGTCAACGACTTTTTGCCGCATATGTACAACTGGGCTTTGTGTTTAGTTTTATTTCGGATTCGGCTTAACGGTTGACCATTTGGCAATTCAGGCATTGCGGCAAATTGTCTAAGGTCGCCGGGTAAATGAAAATGTTAATGTCCGATACTTTGTTAGTTGTCTCTTGGCTTAATTCAAATGCCTTTTCGTCATTAACCTTCATTTGCAGCCCGGCAATTAAAAGTTGTTTTGTGTCTCTGAAGTTGCCTCGGTTAAGTTTTCCCACTGCACTTGGCTGGGAATTGAAATTGGATTGCCGCCGACAGTTTTCCTTTCGAATTTGGGTAAGGAAAACCTTTTGTTCGGAGGGGGATGGCTTTAACCTGGAAGGCACTTGATAAATAAAACACGGAAGAGAACTTTTTCGGGGTGTTACGCGACGTGCGTCTTTATTTGGTTAATCGTAAATTAGTACTGAACAGAAGAAGGCTTAAAACTAACTTGGGGAGAGCGGACTAGGAGCTCGATGCACAAAAGTGCAGTGGAAGAGGGAGAGAGAGAGCGAGTGTACGGGATCACACTGCCTCCGGAAAATAAGCGCCCTTTTGGCGTGAACATTCTCCCCCCCCTTGCGAGGATACGCAGCAAAATTATAAGGAGACCTTCGAGGCCCCCTTAGCGAGGATACGCTGTAGGATTATTGGAGGCCTTTGCTCGGGAAAGCGTTGGATACGCTGAGCGCTCGTGGACGTGGAGAAGTGTGTGGTGATCCTGGCCACACGACTGGCATCGGTCGTCACTGCGGCAAGATCCAGTGGAATGGTGATGGGCGAGGCAATTGACGCAGTATTTCTTCTCGATGAC
>VNJT01011468.1:0-50236 GCA_008042655.1 Drosophila burlai | reverse complement strand
AGTTTGCGAAACTGGTTTCGACCCTCCGGCGGCGTTCAAACTAATTGATTTAACGTAAAATTCGTTTATTTGGCTGAACTCTGAAATAGAGAGCCTGAAAATTCAGTGCAATTGATATTTGTTTACATCCCCATACGCCCTGTCTCGCTCTCGCTCTCGCCCTCTCTGTATCTGACTGGAATTCGAACAGTTCTTGTTCTCCCTCCCACCACTACACATGCGCGAGTGTATTTTCAATTAGATCATTAATTTTAATATTGCGCGCGCTTGTGCGATTTCAATTAGTTTGCTTAGCCGTCAGAATTCCAAGTATGCAAGTTTCCAGCATTATACAGACCGGTCGCAGTGATACCCTTACAAGGCCACGGCACAGTTTTCCCATACGGCGTGACGTGAGTTTTTAGTGCACAAATCTGATGAATGGTACATAAACTTGTACATCACGAATATCCAGAAAGATTGCAAACCTTAAGTGTTAGTTTATTCAATTCGCATTAATCAAACCTGTTTGCAGCATTTATTTATTTAATTTAGAAAATGGACGCAATACTAGAGTGAACAGCAGCGGCTCCCCATCACCATGCCCATATCCTTGCAGGCCGCGGCTGGCCCTGTTGCGGCTCCGACCTCGGCTCCAGCTCCAGCTACGGCTCCAGCTCCAGTGACGGCCACTCTCTCTGTCAGCGCCTCCGGCACCCAGATGCTGCGTCCCCAGACACTGGCCGGTCCTGAGCGTGAGCCCATTGAGTTCAACATTAACTTGGTGGGCGCTCCGCCCGAGGTGGAGCAGCTGGTGGAGCAGATCAAGAGTGTGGCCGAGCAGTTCTTGTACCACTGGAAGAGCTTTCCCATTGGTGAGTGCCAAGAGTACACAAGATCAGTTGGCAGCTACTATAATCCGTACTCATTGATGTTTTGCAGTGCTGCCGCAGGCGCTGGCCAGCAGTGGGTTGAATCTGACGGCCAGCAACGCGACAAACAGCGTGAGCAGCCGCAAATCGCGTCCCATCAATCTGCGCGACCTATTTATAGCGCCTCCTTTTGACGAGCTGGACGCGGTGGCCTCAGACGGGAGCGGCGAGCCACGCCGGCTGACGAGCGCCCAGCTGAAGACACTCCGGGAAACTGGGTGAGTTTGCGGTCACGAGACTGATGTGAGATGAGAGCTGCCTCTAAGCGTGCCGCTGATGGATTGGATAGATTGATGGATTGGTGGCTGACGGATGATGGATGGAGTTGCAGTTGCAAACTTAACACAACAATAACTAAAAAGAGCAATTGTGCAGCTAGCAGTTAACGGCTTGCTGATTAACTGCGCTTGTGCCACACATCCCCCCCTCACACCTGAAAAAGTTACTTATTTATTTTATTTTTTTTTGTTTCTTGAGTTCCCTTGAGTTCCATTGCCGCCTATCATTCCGCGACACTTTGCACCCAGCAAATGCAGCAATCAAATTAAAGCATGCTCCAAATCAGTAAAAAAATGAAGACGATACGAACAGCCATCGATTGTCGTCTGTTTATTTTTGTTTTTCATTTTTTTTCGTTTAACCAAACTAAACGCATGCGACACTCACGTGTTATTATTTCTGTGTAACAACAATTTCGTGTGTGACATATTTCTGTAAAGCTTGCAAAAGGATAAATATGGAAAGCCGAAGAAATTAACTTTGGAACAATTGGAAACAATACGTAAAAATGGGTAAATAAAAACATTCAAACACATTCAAAAAGGCGGGCGAACTGCCACTGTTTTTGTCGGTGTTCTTACGTTTGTACAATATACATTCTCTTCATTTCTACTCGTTGTTAATTGTTTATACGTTTATACGTTATTGTAAATCATTGTCTAAAGACGCTCCCAACAAGAAATTTGCATGCCCGTTGAAACAAACAAAAAGTCCAGAGGCAATGTTCTGTCTGCATGGTGAAGAAGAATAAAACATTGTAGGAGATGGAAATGCAAACGTATCTCACATAACATGTACATTTTGACATTTAAACTATTGACTTTTGAAGAATATTTAAGGAGGAACTTAGGATGCATATTAACCCAAAAATCACACTCACATTTAATACACTCACCTAGAATCGGGCAAATCCTAATTCAGAATCTGGTACACGCTTGTGCATGCCAACAATAATGAATATCATTGAATCCTAGTTCATTTTGTACGTGTTTTATGTTGCTTCGATCTCAATCGTGATGTTCCTTGAAAGCTAATTCAATTATCTGCCCCACAAACACAACACACAGGGAGTTCGATGTGCCCAGCCTGCACTTTCCGGGCCAGGTCCACAAGTGGCGTCTCTCCCAGATGCTCCAGAAGGGTAAGCTGCGCACCCAGGACTCCTTCCTCAGCGATCTGGCCCTGGCTGCCCGCTTCGTCGTGGTCACCGCCCGCGCACGGATCTTTTCGCATTTCTTCTCCGTGGTTCATGCGGTGCATGGACTTGTGAGGGCGTTCACCAAGCTGGCGGATATGTTTATCGGAGTGCCGGCTTTATTGGCCCACAACCTGGACTACAAGATCAAGGAGGAGCGATGCCGTTTTCTCATCGCCGAGTTGGTCTGTCGGGTAAGTGTACATGGAACTATAGGTTGCCATGACCAAGATCTTATCTTGAGAGATAATTATGCTGCAGCCCGAGTTCGAGGACTGCCTGGATGGACTGTGCTCCTACGTTCGGAAAATGCTGCGTCGCGCTACCATGGAAAAGTTTGACTTCAACAGCTGCGAGGTCAGCCAGCCGGTGCCGTATCTCTTCCTAACACCCAAGGGGCAGGAGATCGACTTGCGGCTCTTCTGCCGCGACATTATGCGAAAGGCGCTGCCCATTCTCATTGGCATTTTGGAGCGGGAGACACGCGGCTGGTTCTTGCATTTCCGAGAGCGCCTGATCGCCGAGCTGCGGGCCAAGAAGCTGAACGACAAGGAGATCGAGGAGGAGGTCAACGAGGCGGTGATGAAGGAGTATCTACAGCGGGTCTACGGCTCCATCGTTTCCAATGCCAAGCTGGCGGAGCTGGGCGCTGGCGTGCCCGAGCTGCTCGTGCAGCAGGCCCAGTCGGTGGTGATTATGTACAAGGCGGTG
Source organism: Drosophila burlai (assembly GCA_008042655.1). Lineage (NCBI taxonomy): Eukaryota > Metazoa > Arthropoda > Insecta > Diptera > Drosophilidae > Drosophila > Drosophila burlai. The sequence continues at coordinate 47,140 of VNJT01011468.1, read as the reverse complement.
GACAAGGTGCAGCAGGATATTAAGCGCACCCGCGAGGACCATCAAAAGTGTTTGGCCAACGATCACTCCGTGCTGTCCCGCGTCGCCCCTTGGCTGCGCTCGAAGCTGCGCCACGCCGAGGAGAATCGACTGCACAAGAGCGCCTGGTCGGCCCACGAGGAGGCCCTGAAGATGTGCACCCAGCACAATTTGCATCAGACCGCCTACTTTCTGTCGCGCGACCTGGCCTTCATGAAGGAGCGCGAGCCAGTGCTGCTCAAGGAGCTGAAGAACGCCAAGACGCCGACGCGCAGCTTCCAGTGGGCTTGCCGCATCTGGTCGCCGCAATCGTGGATCATACGGCGCAACTTCCAGGGCCAGTCGGACGTGATACCCACTGTGATCAGCCAGCATGCCACCAGCATTGTCACCCCGCGTTCGGATCCCAGCCAGCCGGTGTTCCTCGTCGAGAAGGAGATCATTCGCACCACCAGCACCCGCTGGCCCTTCTGGCGCCTGCTGAACATGATCCAGCGCATCTGGTGCTGGTCCTGGAACATGATGTTTCTGCTGGGCATCCTCGTGCCCTGGTGCAGTCCGCTGGGCCTGCGGGCGCTCTGCTGTGTGAAGCCTTTCATGCCCGACCTGGAGTTGTCGCAAATCAATGGCACTCTGTTCCCGCGGAAGACCAGCATCACCCAGACGATGGCATCGCGACTCATTGAGTTGTGGCGGCACATATCCAAGTCGCGGACTCACTTTGAAACGGAACCGGACACGGGTGAGTTTTGCAAATTAAAAAAAAGAAACTGCAAACTGCAAATTCGAATTATTATTTCGATGCGATGTGTCTTTCAGGCTTCATTGGCAAGGGCTTGACACGCAACCTGAATCGCACTTGGAACTATTTCGTCAAGGGATTCCTCGGAACGGTTGTCATTCTTTTCGCTTTTCCGTTGATCTGCCTGGCCGCCAGCTTGCTGAGCATTGCGCTGGCCGTGACTGCGCCCCTGTGGATTCCCGTCTTCGTTCTGCTGCTGCACATTTACATGATCCTGATCTATGACTTGGATGCGCCGGACAACACGAACAATCGCTACTGCATACTGCTGGAGGCAATAGTTTGGAATCTACTCGTACAGGGTCTATTGCAGCCGCTGGCAGCGGTTCTGGTGGCCACAGTGATCTGTCCCCTGGCAGCCGGAGTCGTATTCATAGGTGACGATCTTGATGACGCTTATCTTAACCATTAGTTTCCTAATCAAGTTAAAATCCAAATCCAAAGTGGGCATTGTTAGGTATTCCCTTCGCATTGTCTGGGACTCTCTCACGTACCATTTGTTCATCAAAAAGTGCGGACGCGTGCCGGCGTCGGATAGCATTGCTGTTAGGCGCATCGCTGGACCTGGGCTGGCCCTGGACTACTACTTTATTATCCGGCCAGAGCAGGCTTTGGCCGCACTAGAGGCTAAAATGGAACTCGATGAGCTGCAGGCCTATCAGCATGCAACGGAACGGGTGGTCCTGCAGCCGCAACAGGATTTCCTGCAGTTCGTTGAGGCCTGCTTTGGTCCCTTTTCCGCCCAAATCAGCAAGGCGGGTCCGTACCTATCGCTGGACCGCGAGGCGCAGGATCTGATGAGCACGTTGCACGAGAAGCTAGAAAAGCGACGGCGAGAACTGCAGACGGCGCTGACCACGCAGGTCAAGTCGCGTATCAAGTTGAATACCAAAGAATTGAAGGTTAGTTTATCGGGAATTATTTCTCATTTAACTTTAAAATGTATCATAGATATAATTGAAACCAAAAAGGACAATTTTTGGGGGGATCTTCTACTTACGAGACCGAAATTTTTGACTATTTTCAGAAATTAATTGTGAGAAAACTGTAAAAGATAATGAGATCATTTTTTGTTATTAGTTTTCTAATTCCTTAAACTTAATACTATGGGAAAATTTAACTGTTTATAGCGAATCCTTCGTTTTTTATGTGGGGTCAAAGTGGGGTCATCCAAATTTTAGGGGTAATTTAAATTTTTAATGAGAAAAATGTATTTTATTTATTTCAGTTTTACGTTGGCTTTGCTTCTCCGAGTGCGATTTTTTGTTTTTTAATTAAAAGCGGTTTTTAATATAAATTTTGTTGTAAAAAGTTACATTTTCAACCTTGTTTTTTCACCTTCTGGCGGGTGTAAAAATTAAACAAAAAATTTAAAAACAAAATCGTACTCGGAGGAAGCATAGAGAATTGTTTGATAAATAAGTGGGGAAAGAATTTGATTTGATTCGATGAAAATTACTGGTAGAAGTTTAAAAAGGGTGATTGGAGGGTGTATGGAGGTGGCTATCTTTCGGGCTTCGTTTACCCATGGAGGATTGGGAATTTTACAAAACCCTTTATATGGCGTATTCCTCAGATCCTCTATATTTTAATAATAAAAAAAAGCAATTTTAAAAAATTCGTAAGTAGAATATACCCTTTAATGAGGTTCACACCCATCATAACCTTAAAACTATATTTATATTATTATGTTTATATCTTTATCTAAAGTTGAATGAATTGCTTTCAGATTGCTATACAACTGGCCGCCCATATTTTAGAGAAGTACTATCCGTCTCATGTAATCGGCCGACTGTCGATTAGCGAAGAAGAATTCTGGGATAACAAGGTGACTGACTTAAATTCTGAAATAAAAAATAAATATCAAATCAAAATAAATTGAATAATCATTTAATTTATTCACTTCGCAGGGTCTCACGGTGAACGACTGGCCGGGACTGGCTGGCCTTATATACACCGACATATTTAGTTTAGATTTTCTAACGCCACTGACTGAACACGATACCCATTTTAAGCTAGAACCACATGCCTCGCTCGATCTGATGCGCTACACGGAGATGGTGAAGAATGCCACCGATGTGATTGGCTCCAAGGGACTCGACCTGCTGGGCAACGTTTATGCGCCGCGTGGCAACGTCCAGGTGCATTTACCCTTCCTCGAGGTGACGGCCTTCAATCCGCGCTCCCGCATAACGCTCACCTTCCGCAAGCCCGAGAAGCGGTAATAAAATTGTGTTTGGAATCGAATTCCTTAAATATAGTACTAAAATCTAAACGTTGGCAGGGACATGTCTGTGGGACTGACTACACCGCGAGTGCGTGCCCATCGAGCTCAGCATGTGCCGAAGTCGACGCAGGAGGCCCAGAAGCCGTGGCGTCCGTGGAAACAGCAGAGCGGGGAAAATAGCGTGACGGAAAAGCTACTCATCCCGCTGCCTGTGCCGCATCCCGTTCACATTGCCATTGCCATTTACAATCGCGACACCGAGCAGCCCATCCCCCTGGACTCGGAGCTCGTGTGGGAAATCCTAAAGTCAATCGAGGACTGTCAAGGCGGCGATGCTGCGATGGTGAGTGAAGAAGAAACAACCCTTTGATGTGTTCAAGTTCTCACTGTGGTTTAGGCGGCTGTCCAGGCTGTGTCGCGATATCGCGGAGTGGTCATGGAGTCCAGCAACGATTCGCTGGCCAGCAGCAGCAGCATTGGCAGCACCCGGGACTCGGGCTCTGGTTCTGTTTCGGGCTCAGCCTTGGGCAATGGTACTGAGACCTTGCCCTGCGGCAATCGTGAGGTAAGTTATCGTTAAGAAGCAGCATCGATTTCAGGTTCTACATACTTTTTTGGTATTCTTTTGTAGGTTTGCACGCAGGTGAAGGTAGACGCTGAACCGGCTGCCAGCTCTTCCGGTTTCCATTGGACTCTCAGCAATTGGGGGGCAGCGCAAACGGCACGACGTCGAACCAACTCGAATGTGCGCGTGGATCTGGCCAGTCCGGAAGATATATCCCTGGATACGGATAGTTCGCGTGCTGTTTTTAACAACGCCTACGGCACAACTGTCTAGAAGGATCAAACTCATACACACACCCGTAGATTTATGCGTGGTTGCTTGCTTTTTAAAAAGAGATTGCCCTCGAATATGGTGTCAAGTCGAACTATTAGAAAGTTTATTTAGGGGGAATTATCGTGAATAATTCGATTATGTTGTGCAACATCTCTCATCTCTCTAAGGAGAGAACTATGAACAAATTTATGCATCTAACTATATATTTACACACGAGTATATGATATACAACATATATATATATGATTCGATTTCCAAATCGAAATGCAACAAACTTCAATCTAGTCGCAAGCAAATTTTATGCAGCAATCTACATAACTCGACTTCTTATTCAGCAGCAGCTCGCTCCATGACAACCATATTTCCGTTCAAAGTACACTTGCGTTGCATTAATAATTAACAAAAGCCATGAGATTGTTCTTTGTACCTTTAACAAGACCACATTTATGTTTAGCAACTTTTAGTATTACAAAAAAAAGAACACGAATTGTACTAACCGGATATCTCGTTAATTAATGACTAATTTATTTGTATGTACACACAGAATACTAACGTTTTATCTACTCCAGTATTTTTTCTTCCAAAACTACTAACTAAACGCATATATTAATTGTAGGTAAGCAAACAATTAAATAACAGCATTAAACGCCAGAGTAATTTTTACAAAGATAACTAGGACAAAAGGATAAAACATTTTTACATTTATATATACAGAAATATTTAGATCATGTAACCGCATATGAAACCTGTTGACATTTCCAAAATCAGCTCTTTAGCCCCAGATTCCAAATTCGAAGTAGGGATGTCTGAGAATATCGATATTACATGGAAATTTTGAAAAATTGATAAATTGATTCAATGTAATCGATGATATCGATGTTTCGACTTTATGTGCAATATTTGTTCGATATTTAAAATTTTTCGATATTTTATATATGAATTATATTTCTCGATACGCCACTTCTCGGACTTTTTCCTCTCGATGTACATCCCTAATTCTCGGACCCTGTGCACCAAGCCCTCCAAGTATTTATCGTCCAGAATTCCCTTGAATAAATATATACATAAATTTTCAACTGCCACGAATGCAAGTATTATCCGCACCGCGCACTCTGCCCATTAAGAAGTTCATTTTGATATCGCTTCGGCAGCTTCTTCCAGTGTTACGTTTAAGCCTCTATCCGATCTATTTATTATTTGTGTCGAGTGTCGAATAAATGCTAAACTCCAGCAGTGGAATGAATCTTTACATACAAATATACAACAAACATTTACATAAATATATGTACGTAGTTATACAAATTAAACAGAGGAGAACAAAAAATCCTTACCAACGGTAAATCTCATGAAAATGCATTGAACAATTTTATGTAAAATGTTTTCTTAATATTAAACAAAAACAAAAACACAACAAGATGTAACAATAAATTGCGAATGAATGATTAATGATTATGTGTGCTGGCAGCTTTTGAGGTAGAGTGCAGTTGATGGGACTCGCGCATTGCTTTTAAAGTTGCCTGCACAAAATTGTAGTTTAAAATGTAATAATAAAAATGTTGGCTAAAAATAATCAACAATGTTTTGTTTTACTTCTTGGAAATTTAGACTTCCTTTGAGAGCTCCCTGAAAAAATGCATATCAATTTGATAGTCTTTATTGAAAAGTTATATATTTCAGTTTACATCTAAAAAGATACAAAGTTGTACTTAAACTACGTGTAGTTTCGCTTATGATACATACTCTAGGTGTTAGCTTAGAATGAATTTAACCAACAAAACTCGCTTCGAGCACTAAGTAAACCGGAATTCGGAAATAAAAACAGAGATAAAAAATATAGAGAAAATTGGTAATCACAATAATTAGTTTTGATTGCAAATAGATTTCTACTCTGGAAACGGGAACTTATCAAAATATATTCGGTAAAGTATTAACAATAAAATAAAATAATTACCTTAAAAAACAGAGTTAAAATTTTTGTTTGAAAATTGTTTTGAGGTCGCTCGGCGAACATTTTCAAGTTAATTACAAATTAGAGGTCTAGATTCTAGCTTTCAGGTATTACAGAGTCAACGAGGTGGTGGACAAAGGGGAGAGAAACCCTTTCTAGGTCGGGGGAAAACGCGTAACACGCCCACTAATTAACATGTCAACAGCCCTATAATTCTCTGAGTGAGTTTGCTACACTTTAAAGTACTCGGTAACAGCTTTTTGAAGATAATCCTTATTTGAGCAAAATTTCTACTTGTTTATTTTCTCTGTGGAATTCGAATCTAATACAGGAAGTGTACGTGGACTCACGCGGGTGAGGAGATTTTGTAATTTAAGCCCGCACTGAATCCGATTGAGAATGATTTACGAGAAGTTTGCATGGCGGAATGTGGTACCAATACCTTAGGTCTCACCTTTACCTATGTGGGTGCGGGGGAATGATTGATAACCAATGATTGATTTGGTGCCTACATCGGCACTCCATTCAACTCTATTCTCTCACTGAAAGGGCAGCAGGCTGTGTGCCGTCGTGTTGAGCAATCCCAAGCGCTGCTTCTGCTTGCGCTGCTCCGTCATGTGGTCCTTGAGTTCGTGCAGTTGCGTGGACAGGTTCTTGATGAGCAGCTGCGTCTCCAGGAGCTGGGCCTGCATGCTGCGCAGCTCGATCTGCTCGCCATCCGCATCCACCGCCGCCAGGGACATGGCGCGTAGACGCGGAAACCACTCGAGGATGCCGGCCTTCACCATGGCGTAAACATAGCTTTCGGGGCCAGTGAACTCAGTGGGATCCTTCACCTTAACCAACACAATAAAGTACAGATAGTGCCACATGTTGTGCTCGCTCTTGATGTGCTCCTCGAAGCTGACCGTCTTGTTGTCGAAGGCCGATCGATTGAGGGAGCAGATAAAGCAGGTCGTCTTCAGGATGGCCTCCTTCTGCTGCTTCTCCGACCTCAGATCGGCGAATGTGTCAATGATGACGCCAAAGATCAGGTTCAGCACAATGATGATGACAATGAAGAAGAAGAGAAGATCGTAGATGACGCGAGCCACAAAGAGTCCCTCCTAAAGCAAGCGTGGAGGAGAGTCAGTGGGGGGGATTCCAGATTAATTCGGAGAGTTTGGAGTTACCTTGCTAGATGGTGCCCTCAGTATGTCGCCGATGCCACCGCCATTGCGCAAGCCCTGGTTCAATGTGGTGACTATGCACATGACAAGCGAATCGCAGGATCGCTCCTTCACATCGCCGCCACCTCCACTGCCATTTGACGGTGGCGCCGCGACTTCTTTTGCTGCCGCTGGGCAATTTCCCAGTTCATCCGGAGCCTCACATGCATCTCCCGACGGCAGTGGCACTGATAAAGTCAGAGGAACAGTCGTCGTAGGTGACGCATTTTCCTGCTCCTCAAAGTCCACGCTGACCAGAAAGTCGTCCTTAAAGAACATGTAGCCAATGATGGAGAACAAGTAGACCAAGATCAGAGCCAGGACGGCAGTCAAAACGATAGAGCGTCCATTTCGCGTCACGGATCTGATGACATTAACCAGAGTCTCCTCCCGGTAGACCACATCGAAGAGCTGCAAGTCAAATTGTTACGTAAAGTTAAAGTGGACTTGAGAAAGACTCACCAATAACGAGTAAAAGAAGGGATGAAAGATCAGGCCACAGAAGCAAAATGCTATATAAATGCAATGGTAGAGTAACTGGAAGTCGGTGATGATCTTAATTAGTTGCTTCTCCAGAGTGCCCTTGTTGCCCATTATGCTCACTATGTGAACGCTTTTCAGGGTGACCTTTTTTCGGGGGGAAAAATTAAAATTAATTCAAGTTCTGTATAAAAAGTACTTTTCAATGCGCACCGTAACCACTCCCAGCAAACAAAGTGTGGACTCTGGTCCCAGTAGGAAGATAAAGCGGAGGATTACCGAACCAATGAGTGTCCTGATTCCGGACTCTCGGGGCAGCGTTATCACAATGACCAATGAGAATATCATTATGATCCAGAAGAGCAGAGAAATGTGCGAGCTGAGCTCTGAGAAGAGAAACAATGAAGAACAAGGAATCCATTGCAAATCATCCTTATCGTTATCCTTATCCAACTCACCTGGTACAGTATTATCGAAGGGATAGAAGAAGGCGACAATCATATTAATGACGACCACACAATTGAAGAGTATATTGCTCCACAGGGACATGTAGCTGCTGATCCAAAAGAGTAAAGGCTGACCTGGAAGTCGAGTAAATAAATACTTTAAACCAATTTGCCATTGGTTTGAGTTGCTCACTTACTTCGTAGCTTCTTTTGCCATTTCATCTCGTTGAACATTTCCTCGGCCTTGTCAAAGAAGTCGGCCACCTTGGAGCCCTGGTCGTCCCGCTCGGCGGTATTGAGAATTTTGATTTTGGTGTCCGTGGTGAGGTACTCACAGATCTCTGGAATGGGGAACACAATCTGCTCCAGGGTGCGATCGTTGCGAACAATCTGGCAGGGAAAATGGTTTACATTATAGAACCAATATCCAGGTTAAGAGCAGATAAATGTTACCTCAATCTGGGCTGTGTGCGTGGCGTAGTACATCAACGCCTGACTGGTCTTGGCATCGAAGCTCGCCGACTGTGGATCCTCGGAAGCCTTTAGCAAGCCGGCCAACTCCTTGTTGTGCTGGGCCAGCTGATGGCACAGGATGTAGATGTTGTGGCCCACCTCCCGCGGACTCACAGTGGAATCATCGTCATCCGAGCCGGCATCCGGCTCGTCCCCATCGTCCTGCTCGTCAATCAGTTCCTCCTGATGGTAGGCCTTACAGGCCACCTCCACCAGCTGCTTGGGATTCATGTTGTACAGGATGCGCTCCGCATTCTCGCTGTCGCCCCGACTCTCCATGATGGCCAGGAGCAGTTTGGAGGCATTGTTCTTCAGCTCCAAAACCAAATCCATGCGGTTCTCGCCCAGCGGATTGATGTTGTTCAGTATGAGCGCTGTGATGATGTCCAGTCCGTTGGACTCGTGGGTAGCTATGCAGTTCTGGTTCTCGTGACAAGGTCCCTGACAGTACTCGGTGAGGGCCTCCAAGGTCTGATTAATCAGCGCCACGTTGTGCTCATTGATGTACAGTCCCAGGAGTCCCAGCCCGCCCGTAGTCGAGCCACAAATGCAGTCGAGGAACATCAGCGTTTCGGAGACGAGATTGTTGTTCGTCTTGTTGTTCTGGTTCCGCAGCAGGTTCTGCATGTCCGGATTGTGGTTCTCGCAGAGCAGCTGCAGGAAGCGCAGGATGGGCTGCATGACCAGCACCTTGTTGGAGAGCTGATTGCGCTGCTCCTTGCTGTCCTTGTGCTTCTCCAGCTTCTCGGCCAGAATGTCCTCCAGTGGATTGTTAACGCTGACCGCGGAGCTCTCCTCGCCGGAGTGAATGTTCCGGGCGTTTCCGTAGGCTCGGGCTGTCGCCAGTCCGGCGTTGTGGAGCTCCCGCTTTAGCTCTTCGGTGATCACCACTCCGTTGCTCTTGAGGCCATGCTTACGCGCTATCTTGTCCAGCTCCAGATTGGCGTCCTGCTTGTGCTCGTGCGCTTTGGCCGCAATGTCGGTTGTGTTCACCGTCACCGTCGACTTGATCTCCTGCTGGGCGTCCTTCATCTTCTCAAAGAAGACCTTGAAGAAGGCCTGGTTGAGGTCGTCGCTGAGGAACTTCTGGAACATGCCCTTCTGAATAATGGGATTTCCTCCTTCCAGGAGCGCGATTCCCAACTCCACGGCCTCCACGAAAATGTTGGGCGAGTGCACGGACTTGATGACCAGCTCCACCACCAGATCGGAGGCTCCCTCGCGGTCCAAGTGATTCTGCATCTCATGCAGGGTTTTACCAGCCCGCTGAAGGTACTTAGCCCCCGGTCCGTGCGTCACCAAGTGATGCTGTTTGGCAGGATCCGCTAGAGGAGCTGCGCCCAACTGCGCCAATTCCTCATCCGGCAGCCTGGTGCTCTTGCTTTGGAAGTAGCGCAGCAGGAGCGTCTGGCGCAGAGCATCGCCCTTCTCCCCGTAGTTCACATCAATGGCCATCATCTCGCGCAGCGTCCTCAGCACCTTGACGCACATGCGCTCCTCCTTCTCCTCCAGCAGTTTCTCCGTGTGCTTGATCAGCTTGCGGATGAAGCCGCCGCTCTCGCAGCGCTTCCGAGCCTCGGTTCCCGCGGGAAACAGCAGTTCCGAGCGGTACAGGATGTCCACGAGCAGCGAGAGTTCCGCTTCCACCACTGGCTTCAGCTGATCCTCCAGCAGGGAGACGATGTCCTGCAGGCCCTCGATAATGGAACGATCCCAGCGCATCAGGCTGGCCGACTGCTGGGCCTCGTATTTGGGCTGCTTGGAGGCCAGCAGCCATTTCGTCGTCTGGCGCGTCAGCATGGCCGTCTTGCTGGACATGGTGGCCACCTGCTGCTCCAGCTCCGGCGGCAAGGCAATGCTGCGCATCTTGGCCGAGTCGGTCAGCGTGCGGATGCAGTTCTCCACGTTGAAGCGATCCGCCAGCGACAGCCACCGGCATTGGGTCAGTCGGTGGGCGGCCTGGAGCAGCTGTACAAAGATCACCTGGCGGGACTGCACGATGGCGCTCTGGTCCGAGAAGGGACTGGCGAAAAAGCTGCACAGGAGATTGGTAACTCCGTTGAGGACATACGCCTGCAGGGTTTTGTTGCTGGCAGCGGCAGCATTGGAAATGAGCTGATGGATGTCCACCAGGAAGCTCTTCTCGAACAGATTCCACATGTGGCCCGAAGTGTAGATCTCCTTCATCTCCACCTCCGTGTCGATGTAGCAGTGGTTGAGGAAGTCCACATATGCCTCCTTCACCTCCGGCATGCAGAGCGGATGACAGATGATGGTCACTATGTCGTCCAACGACAGTAGATTGTTGCACTTGATCTCCGTATAGACATTCTTGCCCATGGTGCAGCAGGCCAGCAGTCGGACCAGCTCGACGTGGTACTTCAGCGGACTATCGTCGCTGAGTTTCTCCAGGCGGAGCAGCTGCTGTTGCTGCATCATCTGCACGAAGTGATTGAACGAGCCCTTGTCGTTGTAGAAGACCAGCACATCCTCGCCGGCGTTGATCAGTTCCTGCATCACCATGTCCTGGCAGCGGCGTATGAACTGGTTCTCGGCCCGCACTATTGTCTGCAGGAACTGCAGATAGGCCACATGCCGGCCATGGATCTCAATGCAGTGCACGAAATGCTGCACCACCTTGTCCGTCACCTCGTTGCACAGTGCGAGGTTGTCCTTGAATATGGCGCACACAGTCTTGGCCTCCAGAATCTGGAAGGTTAATAAGAGGTAAATGAACAGGGAGAAGGTTTAAGAGAGGAATGTTGCAAGGTCTTAAACCTAAATGTTCCGAGCATTTCTGAGTTAAAGTGAGTTCCTTTAAGCTTTTTTAATGTTTACAAATCAAATAAGCAAATGAATTATTGAAGATTCTATTTTTTTAGCGTATATATAAGGAATTCTTGTATCTTAGGTGGGCATAGGAAATCTCTATTGATCTGAAATGAATTGAAAATGTATCTAATGTTAAAAAAATAGGCACAACTTTTGCTTTTGTAATGTGGCATATTTTTGTTCTCAATTACATAATAGCATACTTTATTTTCTAGTATCTGCAAAAAGTATATACAAATTTAACCTTTCTCCAGGCCACAGCTATGCATTTCAAAACAACTATATTTCCAGACTGTTTAAAACCATTTTTTTAGTTAATTATGCAGATAAAAAGATTATATTTTCCCCATAGTTAAAGATAAAGAAATATAAAAATAACTTACCCCCGGGTTCAGGAACAAATCGAGATGGTTGTGCAGCAGTGCCTGATTTTGCTGGTTGCCAAGACAAAAGTTCTGAAGGAACTCGTGGGCCAGACACATCAGCTCCTTCATCAGCTCGTCGTCCTTCTCGTCGTAGGGATTCTGGAGGAGATCGAGAACGACCGTGTGCACGCCGACATTTCGCAGGAGACGCTGCTCGTGCTTTCGCGGCTTGACCACAGATCCCGGACCGGAGGAGGCCACGCAGAACTTGTTCATGCGTATGAGTATTTCCTTGACCTTGCGGTACTCGTTCCGCTGGTCCTGCGACAAAGCTGCATTATACTCCACATTGATAGCATCTCCGCTCGCATCCAGTTCGTCGGTGGCCTTGGCCTTGTACACCCACAGCTCCGACTTCTCGACGCTCTGGCGGAGTATGTCCAGGTCGGATTTGATCTGCTTGTACGACTCCACGTCGCTGTCCGACACCAGAAGTTGAACCTGAAAACCGAAACGGATATCGGATGATGACCTCTTTAAGCTTGGACAAAGTCACTTTCAAAATCATGGGTACATACAAAATCAAAAGATCGGTCGGTGTAAGTCCACTTTGTTAGTTGTGATTTTTTAAACTGAGTTTACATGAGTTCAATAGCGTGAATATACGAGTATACGAGTATATATGGTATCGGATTAGTAATGTCGAGTCTCGATTTCGAGAGAGAGTTAGAGAGTTAGCGCATGCAAACACAAGAGAGAAGACGAGCATTAGATCAATCAATCAGTGAGTTAGTGGCAGGTTTGTCACAGAAATCGCTATTATGATGTGTCCAGAACGATTTCTGTGTCACTCCTGCTATCCACGGCCTGCCGCAGTCGTAATTTTATGGCTAAACTAGTTTAGTTTATTTTATATTTAAATACGAATTCAAAACGATCTTCAAAGTACTATTTTTCGTTACATTTTTCCTATATTATTTACATGGATAATAATGTATGTTGACTACCTTTTTATTATAAAACCATTCAACTGCTTAATTCATTTCATTATTTGATGTGTTTTTTGTTAGTTAAATGAGATTAAGTTAACCAAGCCAAATTTAATTAGTTTTTAAATAATTTACCACAACTTTCACGTGCAATAATTATAATGATTAAATCAAACGACTAACTATTTAACATATTGGCAATACTTTTTCGGACATATTCCCATTAAATCATATAAATAACTCCACTGCAAACCGAAACCCAAAGCTAAAAACCGCTAAAATGGTGCTGCAACCTACCTGGCGAAAGGCCTGGAGCACCTCCTGACGCTGGCTGAAGTGTCGGAAGAGCAGATGCAGGGCACCAGAGACTAGGGGCGCATAGTCGTGCATTATCAGGTGGAGCAGGACGCGCAGGAAGGTGCGTCCGCCTTGGCCATCCAAGTCCAGGTTAGCTGCATCGCTGCGCTCGCAGTCGAAGATGCCCTCCGCCTGCACCCCGATCGACTCCAGATCGATGTTCTTCTGGCGCGCAGCCGCGGCGGCGGCAGTTGCCGCTGCAGCTGCCATGGACTCGGCTGTGGCCAGGGGATCGCTCTCGCTGGCGCTCCCCGGAGTCGTTGGCTGCTGCTGCTGCTGCTGGGATGACGACTGCTCCGCATCATTGCTGGCGGCGGAAGCGGCCACCTCGGACTCATCGAATTCCCGCTTAAATATGGAGAGCAGGCAGCTGATCCTATAGTCCAGGCGCACGTCCAAGATGAACTGCAGAATCTCGATTATTTTGAGCTTGGTGTCCATTACCAGCGGATACTCCTTCATCAGCTGGGACACAGACTTGCGTTGCTGCAGGGCGATGCTGGGTGCAGCAATGGCCTGACCCACCGACCCTAGAGCCAGGGATGTCATCACCGTATTGATATCTCCAATCGAGCGCAGGACTCCGCCCTCAGCTGAAAATATATTTTTGCAATTTGAAATATATTCTTTAACTGGAACTCAGTGAACTTATGGGAACGAGAGGTTTTTTTTAGCTTTTGGATATCTGTTCAGATGGTTTACCATTCTTACCCTCGGTGCTTGTCTCCTCTTCGACAGCTTGTCAAGAAAAGCAAGGATCTCGATAAGTTACAGCTTTCTATAGAGTCTAGAGTACTTACAATCAATGTCCGTGCTGGCGAAGGCTCCCGATGAGGTATCGGAGACACAGTCCAGGATTGAGAGTAGCGTCTTGGTGAGTCTCAGAAGATCACTGAAGCTGTAGAAGCCAAAGTAGATCAAGTCCCTGGCCAGTTTCACAACCTAAAAAAAGACGTTACTCGCTGGTAACATATCACTTGACGTGGCTCACCTCAAAAGTAAGTTTGTTCTGCTCCTGGTCGGTGAATAACCAAACCTTGGTGGCCACATTGCACAAGTAGTTCTCCACGAAGGCGATGGTTGTGTTGAACTTGGCCCGGCAGGCTTGCTTGTTCTGGTCCGGCTGCTGGTTCTTGCCATCGTAACTGTAGAGGAATAGTTTTTTAGTCATGGATACTAAGCATTCTCATTCTTTTTAAGTCTCACTCCATTATGGACATCTTCGAGGGTATCTCGCTCCAGAGACGGGCATACTTCACGGGAGTGACCGGCTCCTGGGGATCGCGGTCCACGTGCAGGTGCAGCATCAGGCGGCAAAAGGAGGCTCGCAGCTCGTAGGGCATCGTTTCATCCGACATGCATCTGGAGAAAGTTGAATCTTTACCAGGGGATTCCCATATACACTCGAGGATCGACTTACTTCAGAATTAAATCAATGTCCAGGCGAGGCGAGAGTTCGTTCAGGGCCAGGTACTGTCGGTTGAGGCACATGTTGGAGAAGAGGTTCAACTGGTGGCGATAGTAGTTCAAGATGGCAGCCTCCTGTTCGTTGCCATCGGCCACGGAGTTGGCCAAATCAGCCATGGAGCGGGAAGTCTGAAAGGCCAAAGCAGGAATAGAAATATTTCGAGTTATTGAGTTCAAGGATTCACCACTCACCGGCTGTCCCGTCCACTTGAGGTGAATTTCGTACTTATCGCCGGTCGACAGGCTGCTATCTTCGTCGGTGAGACTGGCGCTGTCCCAGGTGGTTGTCGTGGACGTGGACTGCACATCCGACTGCTCGTCGTCGCCGGCCACCTCGGCCAGGGTGGCCAGGCAGACGTCCTCGGTGGTGCCCTTGTAGCAGCGCGCTGTGGCGGAACCGCTCTTCAGAGCCTTCACCTGCGTCTCGATCAGAATGTCCTTGTTCTTGTCGCTCAACACGCTCTTGCAGATCAGCTCCTGGGTGACGGCAATGGCCTTGCGGTTGGACACGCACAGGTCCGAGAGGTAGTCCAGGAATCGCGAGTCCCAGTTGTGCATGTTCTTGCGCACCAGTCCGACGAAGGTCTCGATCTCGGCGGCGGTGATGTGCTTCTCCAGCAGCTTGCGGTTGTTGTGGAGCAGCGCCGTGATGGTATCCTCCGCCAGGATGTCATAACCGATCTGCTTTTGCATGAGGCCAAAGTGCTTGGCAATGTACTCCTGATTCTTGCGGTAGTCCTGCTGCGACAGGCGCAGGATGCGGTAGCACAGACGAAAGATGTTCTTGTAGGGACTGTTCTTGGGATCGCTGAGCTCGTCCAGCCGCAGGAAGGGTCCGTCGCCGGTCGTGTGCTCCTGAAAGGGTCCCTGCAGGATCTTAAACAGCTGCTGGAGGATGTACTGTTCGCGGAGCAGCTTCTGCCGATCCCTGTTGGGGTTCTTGATGGTGAACTCCAGCGCCTTTGTCTTGTTCTGCTCGTTCTCCATGCCGGCTATAAAGTACACGATGTCCTGGAGCAGTGAGATCAGCGCCCTCCGCTCGTTGATGGAGATGCTGCCGTTGCCCAGCTTGCCGGTCACAGCGGCCAGCACCTTGCAGGCATCGTTCGCAAAGTCCAGGTCGCGCACCTCCACCGGTGAGACGGGGATCAGGGCAAAGGCCTCCTTGTCCTCCTTGATGGGCGAGCAACAGACCATCGACATAACGGGCTTGTCATCGTCGGCGTCGATGGGCACCGAGGTGGCATGCACCCACGTGTTGGAGCAGATGTGCTGCAGCCTCACGTAGCTCGACTGCGGCACCAAACTGTCCGGACGTGCCATCGTGGTGGCATCCAGTACGAACACAGAGGCTATGTCCGCCGAGTAGGGAACTGATACCAGGCGGTACTGCTTGCCCTTGGGTTTGTCTGTGATGAAAGAGGAAACTAATGGTTTCTGTAGATTTACATAATTGTGGCTTGATCTTACCATTTAGGGTGGAGTTCATGGTGGAACAGCCTATGCCCGAGTCCTTGCTGCAGTCCGCAAGGAGCGGCTCGTGGCCGGATGTGGAGGCAGCGCCAATCGCTCCGGCCAACACATCCGCTTCCGCTTCTGCTGCCAGATAGTGGCCCGTCGCCAGATGCTTGAAGCGGTACAAGGAGTTCCAGTCGCCGGCACCGCCGCGACATGAGTCGTGTTGCACCACCTCGATCTCCCAGAGCGCCTTGCTGCTGGTGGCCGCCGTGGCGCTGGTGCGTCCGGTGGTGCGCAAAAAGACGTGATACTGCTTCTTGTACTCGTCCATCGTGAGGAACTTCTCCTGCTCGGCGTGAAACAGGCGCACCACGTCGCCGCCCTTGAGGATGTGCTCCTGGTTCTCCTTGTGCTCCATGAACAGTGAGATCTTCCACGAGGTGGACGAGTTGAGGACGTTCACCTCCTTGCAGCCGGGATTGTCGGGCAGCTCGTAATTGGCCGCCACATGTAGGTTCTGCTGGTCGGCGTTCACCGGACTCAGGATTACCTTGTCGCCAACCACCACATAGTCCCCGATGGAGCGTAGCTTGTAGAAGGGTTTGATGTAGAACCAGGAACCCTCGTTGCCGTTAGCGTCTAGGTAGACGCGCATTGCATTCTTCTCCAGCAGCGACGGCAGCCGCTTGTTTACCGTCAGGTACTTGTTGGACTTCAGGTGGAGCAACTGCACCACCGCCCGTCCATATTGGATCGACGTTCCCAGCAGCTTCTTGTTTTCCGTCTCATTCTGTTTCTTCTCGATCTCCGCAGCGTGCTGGTTGAAATGGAAGAGAAACGAAAAACAAGATCAGGATCACCGAAGGTGAAATGGATTTTAAATCAATAGAAAAGGAATCTAAAAGGCCACAAAAAATATATTTAAGGTTATTTTTTGGACCTACATGCAATCGCTTGAGAAGATTGGGATCGGTATTCGAGCCGGCCGATTGTTTAGCTGCTTTCCAAAATTGCTTTTGCGCGGAATATCGGTTCATGGGACATATTTTGATGAGACAGTCTGCAAGCAGAGTAGGTATTTAGTAGGAATAGGACTCTATACATTCGCATCTTTATACCTCTAAACTTTTTGGGAGGACAACTCAAGTCTCCGGCCTCGGGGCACACCACTGTCCGATCATCGACCAGGCTGTCGGAAGAAATCAAAGGGTTAGCCTACTATTCAGCCACAGGTGGCCGCCGGGGTTCCCGGGCTCATCTCTTGGGGCTGAATCTCATTCAGTCAGGACAATGACACTTACCCGAGAGTGCTCAAGAAGCCGCAAACACTGCCCTCTGCGTACAGGGACACAATGTCGCCCAAGTGCAGGAAGCTCGCCGAGCCAATTATATTGTCGCCCATGTCTGTAGCCTTCCTTGGGGTGAGGACTTGGGGTGCTGTCGCTGTGGCGTCGAGTGGGTGTGGAGTGGCCGCCGCCGCCGCCGGGTGGCGCAACAATGGGCCACACAGCCCGCTGCTCTTCACGTGGCTGCTCCTGTTGCGTCGCAGCGCTGGGAGCTATTGTTTAGCTGTTTGGATGGCGCAGTCGGTTACGCGAGTTAATTGCAATGATTTGTCGTCCTCGTTATGTCCTGCGGGGTTAAACAAAAGGAAAACAAACATCATGAGTTTGCTTACACGTCACGGGGGACATTAAGAAGGCTTCTTAGAATTGCTCTTAAATTGTACAACAGCTTTGGTTCATTGTTGCCCAGATTAATCACTTTAAAGTACAAAGCTGAATTAATTTTTATAAATTAACTGTTTGTTTTAATATACCTTTTGGAGCTCTGCAAACAAGGATTTCCTTGTCAAGAAATACTGATAAAATCCCTGGAATTGTATGTTTAATAAATGATTAAGTGTCAACCACAAACGCTGCTCTTAAAGATACATAATAAAGTAAACAAAATTATAATTGTGTTAATTTATGGCACCTTCCGTAGCTCCTAAGAAGTAATACACGCTTCAATCTGAATCTTAAAGTAGTTTAAGCTTATCTCAGGTAAATATTTAACTCAAACAAATATTTATAGAAGATAAATCAGACAGTTTTTCTATATACTTCAGACAATCCTTCAGGAATATAGAAATTGTCTCCATTTTTATAAGATTTCCCTAGATTTTTGTTGACTCACTTTTATAATATTTGCTTTCACCCAGTTTCCAGTTGGATATTACCACATTTTCTGATAGCCGCCAGTGGCAGGGGAACGAGTAGGGGGCATTTAAGTTATTTTTTTCGTTTTCGGCTTGGCGAGTTATAAAGTATTCATGGACAATTTGTCGACCAACCCTACATTACTCCGTATGACAGGGACCCAGTTGCTCCCATTACTTTCCACCCTCGCTTTGGGACAATCCGGCGTATGCTTAATATTCTCACCCCTTAGCGAGATAGCAAGTCGTCCGCCTTAATGCTTCCAATAAACATTCCTCGTTTGTGTCTGGCGACAAACTAAGTTGACACTTGTAACGATTTCTGTAGTCTGTAGTTTCCTATGCTTTTATGATTTCTTTCAGTATTGTCTACCGATAATGGCTGCATGACGAAATGAAAGCCAAAAACATACATTTCCACATTGGAGATGGGATGGTTGATGGAATGGGGGAAATGTTTTCATTGTTGAAGAATCTCTCATGGCAGCGTGCCACAAAAGTTTGCACATGGATTTTAGTTTGAAGGATTCCAGAAAGTTGTTTAAAGTTCCCAGTCAATGTCAGCCTTTTTTTGATAAAAGTTTGTGTTTTAAATGAAACTTATTTTATAACTGAATAGAGAATTTAATACCCTACCTCATAAGTTGTATAAATTAGTTTTAACTTATTACTATTATTAAATACTATACATTTTTAAATCTTTCGTTTCTTGAAAATTATTGTCTAATAAATAAGTTTTTACTGTTCAGTCAATTGAAGTCGAAATCAGTGCTTGTTTTTTATTTATAGTTACCGATTGAAATTTATGCAAATGGCCTTTCGGTATATTTGTTTATTTATTTATTTAATTATTTTGGCTTGCCAAATCTTATATTTTCGAATGATCCGTGTGAGTAAGTTATTTATGTGCAATTTGTTATTATTTCAACGTATTTGTTCCTGGTGATTAGTGGCTGCTTAAGGCGAGGCATTGTTGGCATACTAATGAGCAAAACCGAATAAGAGAAGAGCTTTGGTGGCATTAACATTCGCCAGATGCGACCTAGGCTTATTTAATGTATGGCTCCAGTTAATCAGGTTGATTGACAATAACGATCTCCGAAATGCTTTCCGCTCTCCTGTCAAACTCCACTGATTAGGCTAATGCCTACAGGATTCTGGCAAAAGCCGAGGAAATGAGAAATTCATAATTTCTCTCTAGGCCAAGACACTTTGTGGGTGGTGGGTGGTGGTCGGGAATTCAACGAAATCCGGCTCAGCTCAGGGCGGGTGGCAAAGCCTCCCTGCTGCTCAAATATGTTCATCTCGGTGGCGGGTGAGTGAAGGCAGGAAACGCGGAGCCTGTCGCCCTGACAGGGGCCATGGAATTCGAAAGGCATCCTGGCAGCTGTGGCATGCATCCGGCCATCCAACCTGTAACCATTCAATTTGGATCGGGGGCGTTGGGTAGGCTCTTTACGTATTCCCGGACGACGATTAAATCTGTTTCCCAACAAAGCAATTATTTTTTTTTTTTTTATCACAATAAAGGGCGGCGGGGCCAGGTGGCGGGCTGCCTCCTAATCTCTGCCACCACCTGCTGTTAGACAATTAAAACGAAATTTATTCGAATATAAATTGGGCTAACAAGCGTTTCAATCAAATTACGCGGTCGAAGCACAATAATCCAGCCACTTGCTCCAAACAAAATCGCACACAACGGATACACACACATGGCCCCTAGTATCTCCGAGTGGGAGCTCAGATATTTGCCTATTTTTTGCTTCTTGTTTCTGTTTTTTTTTTATTGTGGCGGAAGCTGGCATTACCAGCGCCTCACGAAGCCTTCCCTGGGATCTGCTTCTGTGCTTCTACCTTTCCAGGTGTACATTTTCATCCCATCGCAGCAAACACTTACACACACACTGGGATTCCCACTCGTGTTCGTGTTCCAAATAATATTTTTGGGCGCTTTGTAAACACACCAAATATCTTTGGACGCGGCCGCGGGTCTTTAATAAATAACAATCTCGAATGAATAATAACTGTGGGAATTTGTGGGCAGCTCTTTGAAGTCCAGTTCTGGTCTCCGCAGCCGTGGCCCGACGGAGGAAAACCGAGGCGGTCTGTAAGCACCGAGCGCTCTAGCGAAAATGTTGGCCAAAGTTCACCATAATCGGACCAGAAAGCTAAGGCGCGAAGCTTGCGGAAGCTTTTCCGCTTTTCCGCCAGGTCTTTGAGTGGAATCCGATGGACTTTTCACTCAAGGCACCCCCCCAGAAATTCTTTTCATTCATGCAGTTCTTTTCACTTGCTTTACGCATCAGCGCTACGAATTAGCCGGGTTAGTGTGTTAGTTGGCAGCGGGAGGACATTAGTCAAGACTGAGTGCCTCCGCATGTTGCCTTCGAGCCGAGCATCATGTGCAGATTTGATTTCACTTTTCACGTCTTCTCGGCTCCTCGGCTTAATGTGATTTCCCACGCCGGGTCAAGGTCGACGGTGCGACTTGTGCACCCGCCCAGCTGCACTGCAAGTGTGTCGTGTCCCCCGTATGCCCCCTTCTCGATAAGCCTTTGTTAGGGGCGATGAATGGGAAAAGTCTTTGGGAATTCGTCTTTGCCAGATTAGTTTGGCTTGGCAGCCAAGCGATTTGTTTCGGAGGAATGAATAATTTAAGGGAATGAATTATACACGTCGGATGTGTGTATGCAAGAGAGTATTAAATGCAGTAGTTTCCGTTTCTAAGGTATAACCAGAATAAGAGTATTATGAAATGTATTTCCTAATATTACTCATCAACTTAAGTAATTTTTGTTTTTACTTGAACAATTTGCGGTATCTGCACTTATGAGAAAAAATACTAATTATATTTTTTTAAATCTTCGCAGATTATTATACTAACCGAATCATTTTCAAATACTTTTTTTTGCTTTTTATTTTTTAACTAGACTTTTTATACAAGTTGGTTACAATGCCAGCGCACGTACACAAATACTGGTAAATGGTTAATGTTTTAATTACTCAATTAAAAACTGATTTAATGTTGCTTAAGTGTGTAAGTATTTGGCCAAGTACTAAATCCCTTAAAAACTAGACATTAAATCAGTCATTTGAGTCATAAAGCTGCTTAACAACTCTTAATTTGTTGAACATTTCTGTAGAATTTCGAAATGTTCTCTTTCTAAAATGTAACCTTATAATTTGCTTACATTTTGGTTTCTTTGTTTACGATAAATAGCTGATAAAGATGTAAACAAAATCAATTCCACAGAAGCAATTTTCATCGTTTTTGTAATTGTTAAAATTTTGTTTCTTAGAATTTAAAGATTCAGCAATTCAATGCTAAATAAATATTCACAATAATAATAAAATTCTTGATTATATTTTTTTAACATGATTTTATTGCTAAATGTTTGTTTAAAAACTTCTTAATATCATCTGAAATGTTTGGGTTGTAAATATAAAAACTACAATTTTAAAATAAAAATGTAAAATATATTGCAACACTATTCCGTTCTATTTGTATTTTTTTAAGACCTTATAACTTGATTAAATTTAAATTACTACACAAAGACGAAGGTTACAATAAATTTGAGCTTGTTTGTATTACTATTTTTATGTGCGAAGGTCTCTAAGAAAATTTTGGGGATAGGCAAATTACAATCTATTTTTCCTTGACTGACCTATCCCACTGTCGGCATACCTTCTCTTTTCACTATCACATGACTCCCCTGAGGATTAACTTCTGCGCGTACCGCTATCGGCCTGTCAGAAGCGACGTATTTACTTAGTGAAGCGATTATCGAGTGCTTAAAAAGCAATCAATTATATGGCCAAAAACGCCAGGTGGGAGAATTAGCATGCGGCGGTCAAGCCCACTCCGGAGCTTTGGAACTGAGACGAAGCGAATCACATGCGTGGGAAAAGCCGAGCAAACATCGAAAAAACGTCAGAAGCGTGAAGCCACAAGTGGTCGGCATGCAAACAGATGCAGACGTCGCCGTCGACTGCGCCTGCTGCTGCTGCGACGCCGACAGAGGAGATCAGCTGAGTGGCTAACAGCTGAGTGGCGGCACAATACACACACACAAACTCCTTGTGTGTTCCTGTGTTTACATGCCGGGGCGCAGGCGTGGCTCAGCTTTGGACCAGCTTGGAAAGCTCCGTGGGACAGCTTAAAGCCCAAAAGCTGAGCCATTTCCGCGGAAAAGTTCGTCTGGCCGAAGGGATTTTCCTTCCAGTTGTCGAGCGACGCGCAGAGCGCCACGTTGTCCTGCCCAGCCCCGGAAAAGCCAGTGAAAGGAAGAGCGTCGCGTTGGGCGGGCGCCTAGAAGTAGGCAACATTTGCTGCCTGGCCACGGTGCGTATGGGTGATGTGATGCTGTACTGTGCTGTGATGCTGCTGTGCTGGCAGCAATGAAATCCGATAGGAAAAGCTCAGGCAGCCAGTGGTGGAAAATCAAAAAAATTACCAGACTAACAAACAAACAACAATTGTATGTCCAGCTCAGTTTTCAGATCAAAAAAGTGAAAACAAGAAACACCCAAAATTGTCAGTGAAAACAGAGGAACAGAGGGATAAAAGTTCGTCCTGTGTGCGTGCCATAAAAGTTGCCTGCGTGAGTGTGTGCCAGTGTGTCTGTGTGCGCAAAAAGAATAGAGAAAGCAAAGCATCCTGTAGGAGTGGCACACAAAGTGTTTGCATAACTTAACTCGCGATAGCCCCCCACCAACCGCCGAGCCACCGAGCTGTCGAGCCGTCGAGCCGCCGCCCACAGCCAATAGCTTGATTAAATGCCCCGAAATCAAGGCGGAGTCGAGTGCTGAAGCGCTATGGATATGCCCGAAGGATATCCAGATTGTGGTGATGTAAAAACCGAATTTAAAGACTGTCGAGAGTGTGCGAAAATGAACCCTGAATAGTTTGCAGAGCGGTCTACCGGAGTTGAGGCGTGGCCGCGCTAATCCATCGCGTCATGGACAGCTCCCAGACATCCCAATGTGTGCTGCTGTCTGTGGTCGTCGGCGTCCTTCTGCTTATCCTGGGCGCCGTTTTCTATGTCCTGTATATATTCGTCTTCGCCCCCTTGGCCGATGAAATAGAGGACGAGGCCCTAAAAGCCCTAAAAGGTGGCTGTTCCTCATCTTATGCCCTCGTAAACACAGGTTTTAACTATGGCCTTGTTACAGATAGCACGATGTGACCACCATACTAGATTACCATCCATAACGACTGAGATGGAGGCAAATATAGCTTTAATTTGGTCCCTCCCTGAATAAAGGAATATATATGCTTTCGAGATTACTTTGTCGTGTATTTACTTTCACTTGGTGTTTTTTTAAACTGGTCTTTATTACCTCTGCCTCTGTTTCTAATGATATTTAGAGATTGTTAAAGAAAGGGTACTAAAGCATAGACCAAATAGACTTAGAAATTAAATAACTTATGTAAGAGATGGGAATGAAGAGTGCTTTCTGTGACAATGGTTTTCCCTGTCTATAACCCAATGGTAGATTCTCAATTACAATATATTTGTAACCTATCCAGGCTACTATAGCTCATAATTTTCTTTCAACAAGCCTGAAATCTAAAATTATCCTAAACAATTGGTATTCTTTTACCAGGCTTGTGCACATCCCTACTCGTATACCCTCCGCATTTTCCCTTGTAATTCATCAAAAACTCGATGGGCGAACGGGAAAATGCTCGCCCTTTGTCCGCATAACCCACACAGTAGCTCAAGCCCAACGAGTCGTTGGCCATCAGGCACTTTAGCAACAATAGACCGAATGGCGAAATTCGGCTAACTGAGGCACGTCAATGTGCAATGCTTGAAATCATGCACAGAATGGCTCCATCCCCTCTCGGCCTCAATCTCCGGGAGCGGGTCTGCCTGTCATCAATCCCCTAGATTGGGATTCAGTGAAGCGGAACGCATGGGGAACGAGGGATCGAAGGGATACGTACATATGTTTGGCAACTCGTGTGTGAAAAATGCCCGGGAAAATTGCCTACGAAAAGATGCTGCAAAGTACACAAAAATATAAAATGTGAATTGCCAACAATGGGCCAGGAAAGTCGCAACACTTTAGCAAATTCGATAGCTGCATGGCGCCGGAGGACGGACCTCCTTGACTTGCTTATTGGCTTAGATGGCTTTCCCGTCTGAGCCGCACACACGGATCCGGACCACAATGGATTGGCCAGGGGTCGTAGGACAGAGGCGAAAGGGATAAAAGGTTAACGCAACTGTGTATATGAGGGGACCGAGCCGGCGGTGGCGGCAACAAAGTTCGGTTCAAAGTTTTTGGGGCTTTTGATTGAAGCTTTTGTCGTCGGACGACTCCCTTGGGAGTAGTCCTGCCTGCTGCTGGATCGCACATAAAACAATTCCCGTTTACAGACGGCAAATTAAATTATCTCAAATTGGCCAAGGGGAGAAATTACTCCGCATAATGGCCAGATCGATATGGGGCCAAGGATATCCGTCCCGGAAAGACGGTTCAATTGAACCCGAGCCAGAGTCAAACAATCTGAACCCACACCTGCGGTTGGATCTTCATTAAAAGTATTTCACGATGTGGGAATTAAAATCGAAACCACTGCAATATTTCAATAAAGCCCCATCATCATCAAAAGGAAGCCGCTGTCGAGCCCGCTGTTCTCGTTGTTGTCAGACTGTCAGTTCGAATTACCCAGAGACCACCTCCAGCACATCACCTACTTTTCCACCCACTGCCACTGCCCTGCTCCGCCCAGCACAGCCGCATTCAATGAAACTCGCCGGCTGCAAGCCTCACACATGCTGCCACAACAACGAAAATTGAATAAAATGTTAGCCAAGGCACGTTCACTATGCTAAATGGTTAAACAAAACTGGCGAAGCAAATTTAGCGGGCGATGCACTGAGCTTGTAATACCCTTTCTTCTAGGCAGATTGCTGGAAACAATGATGACAAAATAATACAGCCTGATCATCATAATTTCATAAGAGATGCATAAGAGGAACATGCTTGTTGTTTCACTTTTCGAGTTAGGTATGGGAAATTATTAAGTGAATGAATTAAATACCTGGCTCTTTCTCTATGATGAAAAGTTGTCATGTAAACCAATCAGGAATACTACCCGTATATACTCTTTTAGGTACACTCAAAGTTCATTAACTGCCTTGTAAGGGGACATGTAAAAATTCGACTAGCAAACAAATCGAAGTGTGAAATTCATATGAAACTATTTCGAAAGTACGAGCATGAGGCGATTCCGTTCCCTTTCAATGACATCGTATGTGGGAATGACGACCCGGGCTCGCTGATAGTGAGTGTACTTTTATACCCTGCTACCCGTTTGCATGCGGGAATTGTTTTTAGCCCCACTTCACGGCAGGGAAAATGTAGGAACGGTGAGGCCCTTCCTTGGGGAAATTCGGTGCACTGTTTAGTCAGCTGAACTCGTGAGTTCCTGGGAGCCACAGGCAGCGTTGAAGACCGCTGAAGTCTAATCAACTATTTATGGGGATTAATAGGAAATGAGAGCAGATGGCGAATGAGTAATAAAGTGCACAGCAGTTGGGTGGAGGTGGGAGGCAATGAAAAACAATTTAACGAAAAGGGCTTCAAACATTTAATTTCGGCCATTAAAGCGGGCCCTCTGGCAAGGTAAAGATTTAATTACGACTCGTGTTTTACGCCCGTTTTTTGTGTAATTTGGCAATTTATGAAGGTCTGGGCCTCCGTCTGGCCACCGAAAGCTATTGAAAAGCTCAAGAGATCTCGGCTCACCTGAGCAAAAAGAGGAACCACACAGACAAGCAGGCGGTGAGAGAGCTCTTTTCCCCATTTTCCGCATTCACTCTGCTTCATTGATAACACACACGACCTTTCCGCGCACACACAAATACATCCATGCCCGCACTCACATTAATTGCAGGCGAGTGTGCGTTGGGTGTGGGTTTGGGTTTGGGTTGCATATCTCATGAATGGGGTGCTGTGGTCGTGAGTGTACGTATATTTTATTTATAACATGAAAACGTCGCTCACACAATTTGACTATTTATGTTAATTGGTGGCGCTCCCCGGCGCCATCTCCTCTCCTCTCCTCAGCTGTAAATTATGCACATGGCGATGGGCAGCATATGTGAATACAGAAGAACATGCAAGCAGATAGTGTTTAAAAGTTAATTTTTATTTAATGGCACTTGCTGTGTTATATTATAGGTACGCACCATTCAATAATAACCCTCATTTAACCCTTGTAGTTTATGGAATGCAACCTCAATGCTAACATTTTGTTCACAACTGTGTATACGCTTGCATCTTGATTCAGAGTACTTTATTAAAGAACCACATACTTGAAATCACTTAATAATACTCTGAGTGGGCTCTCCACAACTTAATCATTAGTTCCAGGGCACTGAGAAGTGAACTTCAGTTCACTTTTTGACGAAATATAAACAGTTCATGTGAAATCGTTTAATAAGGCGACCCATAAAATAAAACAACACTTTTTAATTAGTTTGTTATCTGGCATTGTTCTAGTTGTATCCGAAAAGTGAAAAATGAAATCATAGCAGATAAGTTCTTATGATTGTGATTTTTTCCAGATTTTCTCATTGTAGTCTTAATAATCTCGTAATTGACAGCGAATGATTGATATTTTTATAGGCGCAGTAATATTTTTAAAGCTGTTTGATAATAAAATCCATGGTTTTAAATATCATTAAGGACTGATAATGTTACAAAGGGGCTTTTACCATATTCGAAGGGAAAATAACCGTTGCAAAAATAGTTATTCAACTAAATGCGTTTATTTTATTATTTTATATATTGATTAAAAAAGTGTTAACTCTAAATGGATTAATCCCTATTAAAATGTTAAACACTTTGTTTTTCCAACTAATCGTGCCTAAGAGTAATCACTCTAATAACCTGCGCTTGTTTGGGCTGTTCAATTAAATATAAAGCAATTCACGAAAATGTGGTAATGGGGAAATAATTGGCCGTAATTGTATGCTCACATGTCTGTTAACTCCAGCATTATTAGTTGGCCATAAAGAGTTACTTGAGTGTGCTTTTGTGATTGCGAAAAATGCAATTTGGCGATGAAAAGTCATCTTTATGCCACGCAATTAAATTGTAATCATCGCGTGCAGCAGCCTGCATGAATGCCTCCATTTCCCCCTTGCCCCCACACCGAGCCCAACTCACTGATTGCAGGCGAGAAAGCTCCATCTCCAGCTGCTCTGTCTCTTTTTGGGGCCCCTCTCGTATTTCGCAGCTGCCACTATCTCGCTCTATCTCGCAGTACCTGCCCGGCAGTCAACAATGTGGCGCTTAATTAAGCACGCGTCGGCCCTGTCAGCCGCTCTTCCTCTCTCAGTCACCTCTCCAGCATTCGGGGGAGAAGGCGACACTGGGAGAAAATACTATAGATGTGACTTGGAGTACTATCTTAGAGGTCTGATCGGGCTTCTACTTTCGAGAATTTCATTCGAACTTAGCTAACTAAATATTACTTAATTGATATTATTGATATTTCTAAATAAAAAATTAAAGCAAAAGCAAGCTTACTCCACTTGGAATCATTGCTATTAAATTTTATGAAACTCTAATTACTTCAAATTATTATTATATTCAGATGTCAGATGTATTTAATGCTATTTCCCTCTGTGTAAGGCTCTTTTCTCCCTAGAGAGGGAAAAGCTAGAGTGCAAGGTGTTCTTTTTTGCTTTTCTGTTTTGCTTTTTTGCCTCTGCCTTTGCCTTTGCATTGTAATTGAATCAGCGAGGTTTTCTGGCATTTTGCGCTTTGATTTCCTTTCAATTATTCAACAAAATGAACTGGCGGCACTGGGCGAGGGCGTGACTGCCAGATAATAGCTATCTGGCTAAAGGTAATTAGCTCTCGCCGGGCCGAAATGCGTGATACCGCAGAGCTTATTGCCTTATGACCCACTTAAATCGGCGGCAAGCCCTTTGGGAAACCAGAAAAACCAGAAAATGGCTCAAAGCGAAAGGGCAACAGGTTGCTGGAGCGTTTATGCGGTCTGAGTACTTACTGCAAATAATTTGTAGATGTAGATTTGTATCCGAAATGAGTGATACTGCCCAGAGATTGAATCATCCGCTGACGGAACGACGTTCGTAAATCGAATTTGATTTTATATGTATTTTATTCAAATCGAACTTGATGTGCAAACACTCGAAAGAACTTAATATATTTTCACCTTGAGTGCGCGCACTTGGCCACAAACAGAGAGTACAGTGCACGCTCTACAGAGTGAACCACTATTACTTATTGCGGTATATTGCTTTTGTTTTACGCTGCAAATATTTATTTGTATATAAAGGGGTTATTCTTCTCATTATGTATTTTTGTTGAAATGTTAATTCAACTCTTAGCTTGTGAAATGTAGAAAAATCGTAATTTTTTAATCGGTTTTATTGAGAATACCATACATTTAAATTTAAATTTCTTGCTAATAAAATACATAAGATATATGGATGTAGAATGAAAAAAAAATTTAATAAAAATTCAAAATCATATAGAAAGTTTATTTATTGAGAGTTCTATGGCTTGTTAAATTGTGCTAAAAAATACGAATCAAGTATTCAAAAATTACTGCTACTCCACTCGTTCACTGTAGCGAGTGTGCACTGTGAGAATAAAAGGGGAATACGGCGCAAAGAAACAACAGAAACCGCACACACTAACACTAACACTAGCACTAAGAATAACAATAACAATAACAATGCTCGGGCTGCGACGCCGGCAGAGCTTCGGTTGTCAATAAGACACAGCCGTAAAAAACACGCGACAAACAATTCCGGTTAAAAGAAAGAGAGGCGAAAAGTGCGAGCAACAACAACAACGCCAGCAATTGCTGTCCCGCCCCCGAGCGCCCACCTAACAGCAGCGCAGTTGCCGCGCAGCAGCAGCGAAGCCAGGCAAGGCAAACAAAACGCGCAACGCAACTCGACAGTCGATTTCTCAAACGATTTCGCTTCCGAGTCGCGGCTTTTCGCACATTTCGCACTTTTCCAGACAAACTCACACTCACACCGCCCACCGCATTCAGGCCGATAAATTGGCCATCATTTTGGCCATAAATTAGCCGCGCGAACCGTACGAAAGTGCAATTTTCCAGGGCGCCGCGTCATGCGCGAAGAGCGAGTCGTACCGTCGTCCGCTGTTCCGTCTCCCTCTCACCACCGAAGTGCCAGCGCAGCGCAGATAAGCGGACCGACGAGGAAACACGTCCGAACACGGCAACCGACAGAAAGCTCGAGCAAAGGCAACAAGTGTCCCAAAGCAGGGCCATATGATCGTTGGTGTGACCGCAGGCGGAAATACTAACCTTTAATACCGCCTAATATTTATTCTGAATAATTGAACAATTGGTAAATTATATTAACCATAATCTACCTGAACATTGAAATCTAGCTTGATTTGATCACAGCAAAAAGTCTCCGACAGTAACAAAGCCGTAAGAAAAAATACTAACTTCGAGTACCGTTAAAAAGCTTTAAAAGAATTGCATTTTTTAATTTGTATTTAGAATTACTAGTATTTAACAATTACTTGTCAATATAACGAGGAATTCTAATACTAAATCAAAATCAGCAGTTGGCAAATGGATTGAATTTAGCTCCCAGACATATACCAAAAATATATACATGTACAAAAGCAGAAGTGGTCACCCTAAAAACGTCTCTCCGATCTTTGTTGGCCGATCTGGCAGCACCTCAAGACGATCATTAAGCTTTCAACCGTTAAGAATTTACAAATCAAAGTATTTTCATTTTTAAAGTGTTATGTTGATGAATTAATAATTAAATAAACAAAAAGAAAACAATTAATTACAAAAACATTACGTTAAATAAAAAAAAAAACAAGAGGAAAATGATGGCAATTAGGTTTATAGTATAAATTGGTGCACTCGAACATGTTTATATTTGCCACGTTTATATAAATGACTTACACAAGATATGAATTCAGTTTTTATGCTCAAAATATGGTCAATTTAAACATATTTTTTTTACGAATACTCTTGATTTAAAAAAGATAAATAGGAAGTACCTAACCTAAGCTATTTGAAATTTTGTCTTTTTTAAATATTTAATAGCATACTTATTTATTTCTTTGGAATGCTAAGCTCCATAAAAATTTAATTGGGTAAACCTTGAATAAAGATAGACAAGAATCTTGAATTTTAATTAAACGCCTGACTCCTTTTTTTTTAATTGCTCAACTTATTTCAATAGAGAGTTAATGAAACTTTATATTTTCTTGCAGAAAATGCTGAATGTTTGCCGGGCAGACAATTGAAATCATCTCACAAAGCACCTCGTATTCCCTCCCCAAAAACTTTAGGAGCTCTGCAATATGGCTGCCGTGGGCTTTGTTCATCGCCGGCTTTTGTTCGGATCGGCCATTGTTCTGCTCGCCATAATGCCGCCGCCGATTGCCGCCGCCCAGAGGCACACCGCCTCGGATAATCCCTCGACGTACAACATTGGCGGCGTTCTGAGCAATTCCGACAGCGAGGAGCACTTTAGCACAACAATAAAGGCAAGCGCTCAGTCGCATTAGCTAACTGGATTTCCCATTTAGATTCGCTTTAACCCACGCCCCCATTTTAACCCGACCCGCAGCACCTCAATTTCGACCAGCAGTACGTGCCGCGCAAGGTCACCTACTACGACAAGACCATTCGCATGGACAAGAATCCCATCAAGACGGTCTTCAACGTGTGCGACAAGCTCATCGAGAACCGAGTAAGTCGGCGTCGAAATGCAATTACCTTCCCACTTCCGCTCACACCATCCATCGCCATGGGGCCTGAAAATATATGTATATATCCTGGCTGGGCCTGGGCCTCATTTCAATAATTCAAGGGGAAATGATTCGGAAATGCCGTGATGACAAACGGTAATGCGCAACCAGATTCCAATATCCACCCGGCTTCCAGTTGGTTAGGTTTCGGTTTCGCATCTTGCGTCTTCCTTAAATTCACAATTAGCAAAGTTAATTGCTTTCCATAAGGCAGCTTCGACAGCACTAAAGAAATAACTTTGATTTTTATTTTAAAGATTAATATTTATGTATGTATATGCTAAGTGGGTTGAGTAATTATCTTAAAAATGGTATATACTATAAACTTTATAGGACATATTTTCAAAGGTCTCACTATGTTACCTAACGAATTCTGAAAAACACATTAGTTTTACCAGTAAATTTGTTATTCTTTGAATAATTTCACTTTTGTTTTTCCCCAATATACTTAGTTTTTAAAGAATAAACAAAATGTTTAAAGCGAGAAACTTTCTTAAGGCACTGTAGTTACAACAAATGGAAGTAAGATCATCCGCCCTTCTCGAATTCAAACTGGTTTCTCGTGCAATTAATCAACGCCGTCATGCACAAACGAGAAGTGTCCAAAAAAATCCTAATGACGAAGAGCCTTTCAGCTCTTCTAAGTGCATTGCACCCAGGCCAAGTGGGGACCTCGTAAAAATCCACTCAAAACCGCAATGCTCTTTTGGCTGCCAACTTTTGCACATCTTCTGGATTCTTTTTTCTGGCAAACTACATCCGTGAATTATCTGCGGATTCCATCAATCACACATCCAGCATTATAGCACATTTATTACGAAGAAGCTCCTGTCTGGCAACTGTCCCTGTGGGAGGCTGTCCGGAGCAGAAGTCAACACCCACTAGACCAGGTCCAAATCAATTCCAGCCTGTGTTTCGGGGCGGCATTTGTCATCATTAATGCCAGAGCGAATTTATCATCGCTTGGCCCCGAAATGTGCGTCCATTTTGAACCTTTCATTACTCTTGCCATCCGAAGGAAGCAAATCAACTGTCATTGACTCCACTGGGGGCCGTGTCTATAAGGTGCGAGTCGAAAATATTAGTACGTGCGAATTGTTATGAGTCATAACTTATGTCATTCAACAAAAATAATATTAAATATGCAATATTAGTATATGAATAATACTTTTTAAGACCTACAAAAGAGTTTTAAATAGTTTTTATATTTGGCTTACTTCAAGAGAGAACTAAAATTTTTTATAGCAGTCTTAATGGTGTGAAACGCACAGTAAATAGATTTTACTCAGCGACTTGAACGTCCTCCTGGCGCCATTTACACTTCCGATTCCTGCCCGGGCCTTCGCTCCCTTCATCTGACATTTCCTTGCTCATTGCTCATTTCATTTCCACTGATTTGGTTTGTTCCCCGCCACCCTTTACCATTTCCTCCTGGGTGCACCCCCTATTCCTTTGCAGGTGTACGCCGTAGTCGTTTCGCATGAGCAAACCTCAGGTGATTTGTCGCCGGCGGCCGTGAGCTATACGAGCGGATTTTATTCAATTCCCGTTATTGGCATATCCTCGCGGGATGCAGCTTTCTCCGACAAGAACATTCACGTCTCCTTCCTGAGGACGGTGCCCCCCTATTACCACCAGGCAGATGTCTGGCTGGAGATGCTCAGCCACTTTGCCTACACAAAGGTGCGTATAAAATCTCCGCCTCATCTCCCTAAGTCGGCGTCACCCCGAAATTTGACTTATTGACTTATTGAGTTGTTCCGTTATCTGCTCCACTGGCGACAGGTAATCATCATCCATAGCTCTGACACGGACGGTCGGGCCATCCTGGGACGCTTCCAGACCACATCCCAGACCTACTACGACGACGTCGATGTGCGGGCCACAGTGGAGCTGATTGTCGAGTTCGAGCCCAAGCTGGAGAGCTTCACCGAACACCTCATAGACATGAAGACGGCCCAGTCCAGGGTCTACCTGATGTACGCCAGGTGAGTGCGTCGTTCCCGCAAAATTTGCGTAAATAATTCGTTCATATTTGGATCAAGTTGAGCAGTCAGGAGGGGAGAGATGGTAGTTTAATGATAGATGGGAGAGGATTTTATTTACATTGAGGTAGATGGAGATTTTATGTTTGTATCGATATTTAATGGAAATGATTATCTCATTAGGGGGATATAAACAATTATTTCTATAATAATTTTTCAAACATTATGTGCATTTATGGTATATATATGAAAGATACATTAGTATTACCTGTTGTTATTAAGTTCGTATATCAGAAACCCCAATTTATGTTTACTTAAATGTACTTTGAATTATACTTTTCCTACTCGCTAAACCTATTTTTGAATGAAATTTATACAGTACTCCAGTTTATTATTATACAATTGAGATGTCCACATAAATCGCTTTGCCCCAGGCTGACGGTTAAATTTAAATACTAAAGCGTGTCGGTCAATTGTTGTCAATTCTCAATAAAGTGATTTTATGTTGTACTCCGTAAATTGATTTCAATGGAAAAGCGATATACACAAGATTACTGAGATTGCAGTGACTTTGCCTCGACAACTGGTCGTTACCGGCTTTTGTCAATTTAAGGAAAATGGGTTATATGTTGATTGTTACTATTATTGAGACGCTTTGTAATAGGAGCATTACTTTATATAGCCATCAGTTTATTTATAAAATGATAGCAATATATACAAATATTTTAAGAACTTAGTTTTAATTCTGCTTTTAGATGTTTTTATTAAACTAACATCTTTCAAGTAAAATTGAATAATGGTTAAAAATAAAATCAAAGAGATTAGATTTTTTATCATTTAAAGCTCAATTTCAGTTGGTCTTTTTATGTAAATCCAAGTAAAATCTGAGCCCATCCAAAATCTCTAACGTTTGTTTGTTTAATAATTTAAACATCACATTCTGACATTTTTTCTGTTAACCTCTTTAAACTTTTTAACTATTTATATAGCTTTTCTAGACGGAATCGCTTAGCTAAATGCCTTAAACTACAGATATGTTAATTCCAAATGCAATCCGAATAATGCTCTTCTCATGTATGATTCAGCCACTAGCAATCCCAAGTGCATTTGCCAGATGGCTTTCAGAAATCCAGGCATTATCTTAAGCCTTTCATGTTTCGTTTCGCACCTCAGCACCGAGGATGCCCAAGTAATCTTCCGCGATGCCGGGGAGTACAACATGACCGGCGAGGGGCACGTCTGGATTGTGACGGAGCAGGCGCTGTTCGCCAACAACACACCGGACGGAGTGCTGGGCCTCCAGCTGGAACATGCCCACAGCGACAAGGGACACATTAGGGTAAGTGTGCGCCTCCTCCGGGCTACGGCCTCGGGATCTCAATTATGCATGATGCTGTAACTCTGCCTCCAGGACAGTGTCTATGTCCTGGCCTCGGCCATCAAGGAGATGATTTCCAACGAAACCATTGCCGAGGCTCCAAAGGATTGCGGCGACTCGGCCGTAAACTGGGAGTCGGGTGCGTACATCAATGGGTTTCCCTGGTTCCGAAAGACCAACTGGTATTTACTCTTAATTTTCCACAGGCAAGCGGTTGTTCCAGTACCTCAAGAGCCGCAACATCACCGGCGAAACGGGACAGGTGGCCTTCGATGACAACGGGGATCGCATATACGCCGGCTACGACGTGATCAACATCCGGGAGCAGCAGAAGAAGCACGTTGTGGGCAAGTTCAGCTATGACAGCGTAAGTCTCCTCAAGGGATTCGTGGACACCGATTTAAGCACCTACCAATTTCAGATGCGGGCCAAGATGCGGATGAGGATTAACGACAGCGAGATCATCTGGCCGGGGAAGCAGCATCGGAAGCCGGAGGGTATTATGATTCCGACGCACCTCAGGTTGCTGACCATCGAGG
Source organism: Drosophila burlai (assembly GCA_008042655.1). Lineage (NCBI taxonomy): Eukaryota > Metazoa > Arthropoda > Insecta > Diptera > Drosophilidae > Drosophila > Drosophila burlai. Next base: position 12,277 of record VNJT01011468.1, on the reverse strand, counting down.
AGAAGCCCTTCGTCTACGTGCGGCGGATGGGCGATGATGAGTTCCGCTGCGAGCCAGACGAGAGACCATGTCCATTATTCAACGCCTCGGATGCCTCAGGTGAGGGAGGTGTCAACAAGAATTGAGGAGTTCTAACGGGTTTAAATAAATTGTGGAAAAATAGGTTAAATAACGTTATGTAATAACACAATTCCTTTGGTTTTCCAACAGCCAACGAGTTCTGCTGCCGCGGCTACTGCATAGACTTGCTCATCGAGCTGTCCAAGCGGATCAACTTCACCTACGACCTAGCCTTGTCTCCCGACGGACAGTTTGGGCACTACATCCTGCGAAACCACTCGGGGATGACGCTGCGCAAGGAGTGGACGGGCCTCATCGGGGAGCTGGTCAACGAACGTGCCGAGTAAGCAATGGGAATCCGCTGGCGGGTGGCCAGTAGTGGTAGCTACTTTGTTAATCCGGATCTACGTTTATGTTAGCATGATCGTGGCACCACTAACCATCAATCCGGAGCGTGCCGAGTACATAGAATTCTCGAAACCATTCAAATACCAAGGCATTACAATACTCGAGAAGAAACCGTCACGATCGAGTACTCTCGTGTCTTTCTTGCAGCCGTTTAGTAACACGCTATGGATCTTGGTAATGGTGTCGGTCCATGTTGTGGCGCTCGTGCTCTACCTACTGGACAGGTGAGTGAATCCCCATTCCCATTCCCATTCCCTCTCCAGAACCCCCCGAACCTCAACCTGAACCTGAAACCCGAAAAAGAAGCACACAAAATGTTTAAAGGTCGTTGCATTGGACGGTTGAATGGCAGCGATCGCAGCTGATCCCGCCCAGCTAATCCCCGCCTGACTGGAACTGCCTGACCCGGAGTTCCGAACCCTCAATAACCACTTCTTTCCAATTTCCGAACTCAGATTCTCGCCGTTCGGACGCTTCAAGCTCTCGCACTCGGACAGCAACGAGGAGAAGGCCCTTAACCTTAGCTCCGCGGTGTGGTTCGCCTGGGGCGTGCTTCTCAACAGCGGGATCGGGGAGGGAACGCCCCGCAGCTTCTCCGCCCGCGTCCTGGGCATGGTTTGGGCCGGATTTGCCATGATCATCGTCGCCTCGTACACTGCCAACCTGGCCGCCTTCCTCGTGCTGGAGCGGCCCAAAACCAAGCTGAGCGGCATCAACGATGCCCGTCTACGTAATACGATGGAGAATCTGACCTGCGCCACCGTCAAGGGCTCCTCAGTGGACATGTACTTCCGCCGTCAGGTGGAGCTCTCGAACATGTACCGCACGATGGAGGCCAACAACTACGCCACCGCCGAGCAGGCCATCCAGGACGTGAAGAAGGGGTAACGTGCCGTGGCTCAGGTCGTGGCCGCGATCTTTTCCGTAGCTGAGCGTAGCATCGCATGTCATGGCACTGTCCAGATCCAGTTCCAGATCCAGACAACAACTCAACAACCACCACAACTCTTTACAGTTCCAACTCACTCTCCAAACTCTCAAACGCCACCTCAGTTCAGTTCTGTTCAGTCCACCTAACGCCACTGTCTCTAACTTTCTCTGTCTCTCTATCCTACTCTCTCTCTCTATATATATATAACTCTCTGTGTTTCGATCTATTAGATAATGTATAGTAATCCTTAGCGGTACCGTGTTCGTGTTGGTCTTGCCCCCGTACTTAGACGCCCCCAAAGCCATCTTGTGTTCCTCTATTAGCATCTTCATGTCTTTCAATCCTTGCATATACTCGAAATGGTTACGATTTTAAAGGGTTTTATCTGTAATCTGAATCTGCTGGAAGAACTTGTTAATATCAGAGCTAAGATATTTGTCCGATAGTGTAACAAGTTTTATATATTGTAAGATCTGTATTACAAAAGAAAATATATCAAGAAACCTTTAACATAAAGTAAAGAGACATAAATAAAAGTGTTATATAAATATAATTTCATAGGTTTCTAGTATTACCTTATACAATTTAAATAAATATTAAAACAAAAAGGGTACTATGTATAACACTTAGATCTTAAGTACATTCAGAAGCATTCGAAGCATCTGCAAGGATATCGGAAGCCTCGGTTCACCGATGCTAACCAATCTTTCTTGTTACATAAACGTTTCTTCCTACTTGTTGTGCCCTAATCCTCATCCCAAATGCAAAAATCCAATTTTAACACTTGGCATCCTTAATCTGCGCTTCTGTCCACAGTAAGCTGATGGCCTTCATCTGGGACTCTTCGCGGCTGGAGTACGAAGCCTCCAAGGATTGCGAGCTGGTCACTGCCGGCGAGCTATTCGGACGAAGTGGTTACGGCATCGGACTGCAGAAGGGTTCGCCCTGGACGGATGCGGTTACTCTGGCCATCCTGGAGTTTCACGAGAGTATGTTTGGGTTCTGGCTGATGTGTATAGACACAATATTGTTTATCCGTTCACCTCTTTCTAGGCGGGTTTATGGAGAAGCTGGACAAGCAGTGGATCTTCCATGGGCACGTACAACAGAACTGCGAGCTCTTCGAGAAAACGCCCAACACTCTGGGATTGAAAAACATGGCGGGGGTGTTCATACTGGTGGGCGTGGGCATTGCCGGCGGCGTGGGTCTGATCATCATCGAGGTCATCTACAAGAAGCACCAGGTGAAGAAGCAGAAGCGCCTGGACATTGCCCGACATGCAGCGGACAAGTGGCGTGGGACTATAGAGGTAAGGATCCCTTGAAAATTATCACTTTCTTAATTAGGTTTATTTAAATGAAATTCCTTTGTGTGATACTTCACAGAAACGGAAGACCATTCGCGCCTCCCTGGCGATGCAGCGCCAGTACAACGTGGGCCTAAACTCGACGCACCCACCGGGCACCATCAGTCTGGCGGTGGACAAGCGCCGGTATCCTCGCCTGGGCCAGCGACTGGGTCCGGAGCGGGCCTGGCCCGGGGACGCTGCCGACGTGCTCCGCATCCGGCGGCCCTACGAGCTGGGCAAGCCCGGCCAGAGCCCCAAGGTGATGGCGGCCGGCCAGCCGGCGATGCCCATGCCCATGCTGGGCAAGACACGGCCCCAGCAGAGTGTCCTGCCGCCGCGGTACTCGCCGGGCTACACCAGCGACGTTTCGCATTTGGTCGTCTAAGTTAACACTTGCCAAGGCAGCTAGGATATAGGATCAGTATTATCATTGCTCAAGCCACTGCTCCAGAACTCAAAATTGTTTGTTATCGCCGCATGGCCAGGATGGCTCGTATGATTTGTACACATCATTTTGGAGTTTATTCGTTACCGGAACGATGGTCCTGAGCCCGCAATAATCTGTTATATCAGAGTCTAGGTGTATTTATTGGATAGCTTATTAAGTTTTTGGAGTTTTCGATGAATTTGTTACGAGAAAAAAAGGGATGCTGGATGTTTTTGGATTTCCGTCTGTTTTACCGCTTTCAATGTGCTTACTGCCCCTCTTAGTATTCCACAAAAAAAATCTTAAAAAAGCCTATTTTTCCGCGCGCGCAAGTGTATATAACCCCTTAATAGAATACCCATCTCTTAAGATTTGTAACCCTCTCAACTCGCTGAATGTGTGACCAGAAACTCTTGCAATAGCTTTGACCTAAAATCGTACGACTCATCACAAGACCCACCACCCATTGTTACCAGATGTATAGAAAACTATACTCATCTAAGCTGATCTCAAATCCGATTTTCGATCTGGCCATAGTCTTGCCTCAACTGAAAGCTCCGATTGCCCGTACAACTTATACATTATTTTATATATTTTCTCTTGAATAGAAAGCCAAAACTATCGATTGCCACGGATTGGACCCCGAAATCCTACTGAAGAAGGGCCCATCCAGGAAAAGCAATCAATTAACAAAACGGAAGTTGATCCCAGAGAAGCTTAAATGAAATTTTTAAAACAAAACTTAAAGTATATATGTATACATATTATATTTATAAGATTCAGTGTGAAAGTTAACAGCATAAATGTGAAGCATCAAAATGAAATTCAAGAACAAACCGTATTTAGTAGTGGAATTTGAATTTTAAATGTTTTGAATGTGTAAACCGTTTATGCAACACCAAATAAATATTTAAAACAAGTTTAAAGTTCAATAAAAACTTTACTTAAGGAAAACGTTGATATGTTTCGAAATGTAACACTTTTTCCAGCAAAATCAGTACCTTTTTGGATAACTTCTTTTCTTTATCTTCTTTTTATTAACTTTGAGTATCGGGGCGCATAGTCAACTATAGCTTTCTTAGTTGCTTTAAATATATCTTTTATAGAAATACCTTATAGAGTATATGTACATGCATTTTTATAACTCATTTATTATCTTACACCTTTACAATCTTACCGGGAATAAGACACACCAAAAGTAACATTTAATTGCTTGATAAGATAAAAGTTAGGCAACGTGTGATGTTATAAATTACTTATTTCATTTAAGGAGGATAAACTAAAGCAGTAATTTGCTATAATTAAAAAGCAATAATTTGCACTTTAGTTGACTTTTTATTTAAATTAAACATTCCAACAAAATTATTCTTTAAAATTTCACATAAGAGCATTTCGCAAATTTGTATTTATTCAACCTTTGAGAGTTCTGTAATGCATTGTTTACATATACCTGTGTTTTATTGATAGCCGCACTGTGGAAGATAATAAAAATTAATGAACTCACTCGCAGATACCAATATTGCAAACAAGGCTGCAAACCAGGTCCAAACAAAACCCATTCGTACTGGTTAGATTTGGCTAATTGGTTCCATGCGCATTTTTAATTTGATATACACAAATAATATAAAGTATTTTCCAAGCCCTTTTCCACTTGTGATAGCTAGACCCTTGAGTAAAATGCGACGCAGAACAATTCAAATTCGTAGAATCTAATACCATCTAGTAGGCTTTATATTATTAATATCTTCTAAATGTATTTATCATTGCATTTTGTGCAGGTTTTTAATATATATACTTGTCGAACCCTTCCTTATCGGCTCGTTCGACACACTTAAAAGCCCCCATTAAGTCCTTAACCCTAATGAGAATATAAACTGCAATTAGTTGAAAACTGTTTGTCAGTTATTCAGAACTAATGTCGGCCCTTAAAACGACAGATTAAATTATATTGCAAACAGGCTGGGCCCCGTTAAGCAAATGACCCCCATACGAAGATTTAAATTATGCATTAATTTTCTCAACAAAAATAAACAAACCAAAATCTGGACAGGGTTCCGAGAAAGTAAGCACACCGGAAAAAAGGGGGCATTCAATCTTAAGGAAGAACTTGTTTAATTCTTGTTTAAAAATATCTGATATTTTGCAGCTTTGTCATAACCTTTATTAATAAGATGATGAAATGCATTATATATTTTCGGAGCAGATAATATAGCATAATGGATGGATATATCAGATCCGATGGGCTGCCAATCTGAGCGTGCCAAACTAGCACTGAGTCCCCTTGCACAATGCGCAGCCTGAAATTATTAAATTCGTATAATTATTACAATTAAGCATTTGATTGCAAACGATTTGCCATCGGAGTGCGGTTGTGTGCTGGTGTGACTGGTGTGCTGGGGTACTTACCATCAATTGTCGCACTTGGCCCGGCACCCCGGCCGGAGCCACTCGAACCGATCGTTCAGACATACAGCCAGACAGCTATAGTAGACACCCGAGACCGAGAGATACGATACAATGAGACTAGCTGGCGCTGAACAAGTTACTACTGCCATGAAGCGGATCGGTTCTGCCTCTTACTACTGCCACGGGTATGACAGAGTCGGTGGCAATGATGACAACCATCCGGAGATCGAGAAAATCCCCGCATTGAAGGCGTGCCTCCAAACTGGTATATAATTCGGCTTATGGGAGCTGGAGCTCTTGCCAGAAGCACAACTCCACCCGCCGGAAGTAAAACAAGAACAACAGATATTCAGCGCGATCGACCTATTATTGTTTTTTTCGGTAGAGTTCGTCGCTGAATCGCATTAATAATAGCACCGTATGGACTAAGCTTACATATATTATTAATAATTTTTGAAACACTCGAAAAACCTTAAGAATCCTTAAATGTACAGATGAAAGTAAGGGCATGTGATATGATATACCTGTAGGAACTGTAGTACTTAAATGAAATAATTTTTGAAAATTAAGCCAAATTTTTGGTGAGTGTTTTCATGGTTTCAAGCTTTATTGGAGATCTTTATTGGGCACACCGTCGAACATAATACCAATATAACCTTTCAAGTTAAGGGGTACAAAACCCAGCTTTATAAGCCCCACCTCTCCTAGGGGCTATTATTTTGAGCGATTTGTGGTGGGGATCCACAAATGCGTCGGATCAAGCTTAGTGGATCTCTGATATCATGAATGAAGGCAAATGACACAAAAATAAACGTGCATAAATGAAGATATATAAGCAATTGCTGACTAATTAGGCAATCGGAGCAGCTGTCAACAATACAAAATTTATCATATTCAGATTGGCGCCTACAAGTCGGAAACGGACTCTGGCTTGTTACAAATAAAAAACTAAGGATATTCTGTAGATAAAGGAATTCTAGAAACAGCGGATTTTGAATAAATATTAATTCCAAGTCCATTTAAAAAAAGAGGATTCAAAGAGAAATGGAGAACCAATTTCTAAAAACAGAAAGGAAGCCAATGCTATATACTGAATCAATCACAGGATTCCGTTCAATGCTCAACCCTTGATCAGTGACATTCTAGAAAAGTGTTATGCGACGGTTGCGTGAATTAATATACATATATGTATTGATCCAAACACTTAGCACAAAGCCAGATACAAGTAGCTTTATCGACACGACAACCATCGAATATTGTAAGGCGGCGGAAGGCAATTGACGCCAAGGACAGGTATTCCAAAACCCAGTCGCAAGCGATCGAATCTAGATTATTGTCGATTTGTGTGGACTTCCTTCACGCGGCCCGATCGAAAACCTTTTTAAAGTGGTATAAAGCAGTTAATTCAATTAATAAACGAGTGTCAAATAATGTCACTGGCCCACCATGCGATAGCGTATGGCCATTTTGTCTTCTTGGAGCCCCTTAAAAGTCCGATTCGAGTTCCCATGTCATTGGGGAGACATTATCTGCCGTGTAATAGGTTATATATGGCTGTCATTAGATTCGAATTAATTAGCAACGTGCCTTCGTTATACAACGCAGTTGCCGAGTCTTAAATATTTAATTTTAGCCATAAAACAATACATTTATCTGTGCTTCTGCCGTGTGTGTTGATTCGATCAATTAGACAGAAATCGCCTGTAGTCCAAATACAAGCGGCCTGGAGAGGTGTTAATGAGTGCAGTTGAGGGTTAACCAAAGCCGCCTGTAACTGGTTAAGGGTGGATGCCATCCGACTTCCTATGAACAAGTCTATTACCACTGAAAATGTCGTGGCAAGGGACTAAAATATAATAATAGGCAATTCAAATAAATATGGTAAACAAAATGAGTTGGAATCTGCCCTTTTTAGTCATTTATATATATGTTAATGTATTTACCCGAAAATGTCGAATGTAATTTAAAAATAATTTGCTTTTAATTGGCCTGTTTGATTGCAGGTACTGGGGAAATAATAAACGAGATGCGAAACACAAGACTAGCCGCCAATTACAGTTTTATATTCGCAAATACTATAAACAAGTTAAGATGGTTTTCACAAACAAAAACTAATTTTAGAAAGATCCCCCGGGTAGGAATTAAAGTTTACAAGTTAAAGACAGAGAGATTGTTAGATAAACATCTTGGGAATATGACTGCAAAAATAAACGATGCCTTTGACGATTTATCACATATTCATATATACGAAAACAACGGATACTATCTTTTAGATACATATTTTATATAATTTTTCATTTGTGGTACATTTCTGTAAACAATAGATTTTCGGTAGCCAATTTTTATGGGTCTTCGAATTCCGGAATGAATTAAGAGAAATTCAATTTATATCATTGGAAGCGGTAAACAAATTTCCTATGGCAGGAGAACCTAGCAATAAACTTTAATCAACGAGCCGAGCGAAATTGGAAGACGTGTGAAAATCGTATCGTAAACGAATAAAAATCTGTTTCGCCGAAAATTATATACAGCGAATCGTTCGACCGATGGCTTATAAAGTAATATAAATATTTTTGATAATTAGCAAATCGTTAATCACATATGTACGTGATATCAGCAGAACACACGGCTGATATAAAAGCGTAATCAACCTATTATCCCGCTCCTTGCAATGCCCATTGTTTATTCCAACCTTATGCAACTTTGGCGGGTTAACTAATTGATTGCAACGGTATATCTATCTATATGAGACTCATTAAGCCGTAAAGTAATATCTCATTGCTGGTGAGCAACAAATAGCTTGGATAATAATGGTGAAAAAGTCGTGGAGGTGAGCCGAGTCAAGTCGAGGTGAACTCCAAAATTTTAAATTAATTCCACCAGTCATTAAAGACTCAGAATGAGCTGTGGTGTTTTTTTGGTTTTTGGTTTTGACATTGTTCCGGGAATATACAAAAAAGCAATGAGTCATAATTTGACGTTAAATTGGTTCATTAAAACAATGAGAATAGCTACATACATAGTTCAGAATTAGTAAATTTATTCTCTCTAAAAGAACTATATGGTAACATAGTGTATTAATGCCTCATTCAAAATTATTTTTAGCTTACAGGAACGAAACAGAACCGATATTTATTTTATAATTTAAAATATAAATATTGTTGTAGTATACAAAAAATCAAGTAAGATCAGACGTTTAATTCAAGGTGCCTAGTGATTCTTTAATTTTAAGGATTTGTTTTTCAATTTATTTTAGATAAATTTTCAAGACAATTCAGAAGATCAAAAATATAAATATATGTATTCTTTATGGAGATTGATATGGGTTGATTATATTTTTACAGAGACGGCGTGTTGACTTCTTTTAAAATATTGACAACTTAATAAGAACAATTTACAGAGATTAAAATTAATATTGAAGTCTCCATGTCTTCCAAGTCGGATGAGTTATGATATCACAGTATTTGTAAGAAGGATCAAGCCGAAGTCAATACAAACAAATACCGCTTACTCTTAGTTTTGGTTTACCCTTCAATAACGCAATCTAAACAACAATAGAAAGATAGCCAATGTCTTTCCCAAAATGTCAGAAATTCCCAGAGATTAAAAATATATGAATATCCCCATTAAACCGATAAGAACGAGTTGCGCCCTAGAACGATCCGACTCAAGAGAGTGGCATCTGTGGAGATCTGTGGAGCTGGGAAGAGAAGGTCGTCGTCGTCCAGTTGCCTCTCCTGATCTCCGGTTGTTGGGTTTCTCGGGTTTGCTGGGGGAAGGTTCGGAGCAGGGCACCTCCAAGTGGATTCATAAAATAAAACTCTTTTCACTGCGTTCCGCTCTTTATTAAAACCGCCTCGGGTGACTCTGACGCAGAGCTGAATGCGGTCCGACGAGTGAGTCGGCCAGCCATCCAACCATCCAGCCGGCCAATCAAACCAGATAAAACCGAATTTAATTCGATTAAGGGGGTTTTATTCGCGTGCTCTGCAGGCTTGTTATTGTTGCCGTCTTGGCTTGACTTGTCCCGAGTCGAGTTGACTTGGCCGATAGTAAAGATGTTACGAGTGTGTCTAAGTTTTAGTGTGCGAACGATTGTGAATGAGCGCGGAGAGTCGGAGAATTGTTATGAATTGGGTAAACAGAGGGAACAAGTTAATAACCGCAATCGCGAATCGCCGAAAAGCAATCGTACACACAAAGAACGTGTCAGGGTGCTAAATACCTATAACCAACAGCCACAAAAATTGTGTTGTAGCAAGTGACAAAGGCTCCAATAAAGTGTGTGCCGAAAGAAGGATCCCTCTTGCGAACAAATATTAGTAACATATCTGAGAGTTGTGTTTATATTCAGTGGTGACCCGAATAAGTAGTCCATGTTTTATTTATAAGGCCACTGAATAAATAAAACCAAGCTAATTGATGTTGCAGATGATTAAATTTATATAAATACCCACAACAATAATTTAATTTAAATAAATAAACAAGCATAGATAACTCTTTTAGAGACCGTACATTAATTTCGTGTGTAATTCAAGTAGGTTTGCCTACAACAAGTGTCAAAATAAACAAACTTGGTGTGTTGGCTACAAAAAATTTGTGGAATTTTAAGATAAGCTCTCTGTTCTGCCACTTATGAACTGGCTTCTGTGATACGCTACGCTGATTATTAGGTTTTAATGAGCATATGAGATGGCAAATCTCTTTTGCTTTGGTGGCAGCAACAAGCCCCTCGGCCAGAATATAGGGCAACATCGATTCTGTTGACGCTGATCAAGAATATACGACCGGTTAGCAGGAATTTACAAATTGCAAACAACTGACATTTAGAAAGTTAAAGAAACGTTGAAATTAATATGAAATTAAATCGAAGTAAGAACAATAAAAAAAATAATTTTAGATAACAAGTTTTTTTTAATATCTCAGGAACTCTTACTGACGAAAAAATCTTTATTTTGATTCATATACATAATTTTTTAGGCAATTACCTATGTTTTTAATTAAAAGTGTTTAATATTTCTTAATAAAATCTGAAAATAAGTAGTCTAAACGATATTAGAAAAATTATAGATTTTAAAATCCTAAATCAGGCTGAAATTTAATAATATATATATAGCTGACATTATTATGTTAAGATTTAAAGATTACTCATTTACACAGGGTTAGTAAAAATAATAATTACTTTAAAATACGTAATAGCAAACGATTTTCAATATTTTTAAAATTAGGCTAATGAATTTTTAAGTCATTAATATTGTGTAATTTCAACTTTAAAATTTGACAGTTTTCCACTTTCCTAAATGCGTAAACTTAAATTACCTAAAACCATTACCTACGACAGACATACAATTTATTTGGTAATTATTTTGAGAAATTTGAAATGAATGATGCATGCGCAATGAACTCTCTGCTACGTATACGTAATGCGAACGTAATACGTTCTAATATTACGTATACGCTCAAAAAGAGCGCTTCCAAGAGCGGGTATCCCGTAGTCTGGACCTCCTGCGCTGCTCGCTGGCGCTCCATACAGAGCGTATACTCCGTCGGCGTGTTGAGTTCGGCCACAAACACTTGTTGAGAACTCACCACGCCGCCGCGGCACTGCGTGGTTGTGTGCGTGATTTGGTACCGTACCAAAGCCAACAACGCTGCCAAACCCAAAGCCACGAAGCGGAAGCAGAGCGGCAGAGCAGAGAAGCAGAGGAGCAGCTGACTGGACAGGCGCAAAAAGCCATAATAATCAAGCGGTAAACACTTGACAACGCTCAAACGCCGTGCGACAGTCGGCGCGTTAAGTTGTAATTGCCGCCACGAATATTTCAGCCGAGAGTTCCAGCCAGTATCCGTGTATATTTCGCGCTCTCCGCCAAATAAAATATATAGAATCCCATCGGTCTCGCGGTCTTGAAATACTCGCACTCGGACACTCGCCGCAGCCGGACGTCGCGTCCTTCCCATTCCGATTCGACTTCGATTCCGAATCCCGTTCGCGATTCGTGTGATATCATCCCATCCCATCCACTCCCTGACGGGTGTGTAAAATGCAAATGTGCTCAGTTCGCTAACTTTCCTGAAAGGTGCTCCAGCAATCGATAAGAAACAGTGTACCCCAGTGACCAGTTGATAGCCAAGCAAAAGGGAGTCCTCCCAGCAACACAATGGCCGATCGCTTCCAGATCTCAAAGGTGAACGGCACCACAAATGCAGCCTACGATGGTGATGCTGGATCAGGTGCCGCAGGCGCCGATCAGCCGGATGCCGCGCATCCTCCGTCCAGTAACGAGAACCACCTGCAGCCCAAGGCTCCGGGCGAGACCGGCGAGAACCGGCGGAGCTCGCGCCTGTCCTTCCGCGGATTCGGGCATTTCCTGCGCAAATCAGACGCGGAACGCAAATTCAGTCTCGCCCAGCTAACAAAGTGAGTTAAATTACAATTTAATGCATTCCCCAAATGGTTAGCCACTTCTTCTGAACCGTGACGGTTTTAACCCAACAATATCAAATTTTTTAACAATATTACGAGTATTAAAAGGAACATTTAAATTTTTTGTTTTCATATAATTATTTAATTTAAAATAATACAATCTGAATGTTCATACATTAAAAACAATTTCATTACGGAACAAATATTATTGCATTTATTAAGAATTTAGATGCTCTCGTTGACCTTTTGACAAAATCATTTTTAGCTGG
>VNJT01011467.1:0-21750 GCA_008042655.1 Drosophila burlai | reverse complement strand
AAGAGTAGAAAACCATATGATGATTTCCAACATTTTTAATAACTTTATAGGGGATTTAATTAAAAAAAAACACACACACTTTCGCCGTGCAGAGGATCCCAAAGAAGACTGCAGGAAAAGCTCTTTTCTGTCAAATATTAATGTCGACCGAATATATGGCCAAAATCCAATGATAAGCGATTGCCATACAGATAGTTGATGCCTTATTTTTAGGCTATTTTTATCATTGTTAAACTTGTGACAGCATATTGCTACTTGTAATACAATTTGTAATATAGATAATCATTTAATTTACCACCACCTTCGCTGATTGTATAGCCCACATTTCTGGCTGCCTTTTGCTTTCGCCTTATGCAAACCACAATCGATGTTACAATGAATATGGTGAAGGCAATGCTTAGTCCTACGAAAAATGCCCACATTTCCGATGGCAAAACACGGGGATTAAACTGGGAAAATTGAACACACAATCGCCTTTCAGGCGATACCGAAGCAGACTGCAAAAAAGCTCTCATCTGGATGGCCAACAAGCCACTCGTCAAACCATGTCTAATCAATGGCGGCCAATCGGGGCGATAAGCGATTGCGTTCACCGATGTGGACTTAGCCAAGTCACACATATGTTTTCACACACTTGTTGCTTTTCTTTTATCACAATTTTAACTACACAAGTCACTTTCTATTCTTACTTTGAGCCCTGACCACGCTTTGGAATTTCCTTGCCAGGCAACATAAAAATGTGAACATCATGCAGCCCACGACAATGAACACGGAGACTGCGATCACGGGCACTACGTAATCCTTTATGACCATTTTATCTATGGGTTGGATTTGGTTTTCCCGAATTTAACAGGTGCTATTCGACGGGGAACACGATTCCAACTGAATTTGCCGATGGCCTTTCGATGGGCCGAGATCCCTTATCTCCACCCGAAAAGGGAGTTTACCGTGGAACAAGCACATGTGTTGTTGAGTACTTTCCCTCTAGCTTAGTTACATTTCAATTAAACTTTATGGTTTTTTCGTTCATATGAACTTGATTTCTTACATGAATTTGTTACATTTGTGGTGGCTCTTTGCCTGAACTTTTTAAATACACAATACTGCAAAGTAAACATTAATGCGACTAGTACCACAAAAGCTGAGAATCCTATTATGGGAATCAAGTAACCTTCCATATCGAATATTATTTTATTTTTTATCGTTCGAACAGCACGATGGGGGATACGATACCAACTGAATTTCAAATGGGCTTTTTATCGCACCCGAAGAGGGAGTTCACCGCCCAATTGTCATTTGTCATTTGTTAATTTTAAACCTAAATGTAATTATATATTTTTCTATTTTGTTCTTCAGCCACTTTACAAGAGACCACAATAATGTGATCACAGTAAATACAACACAAAAGTTATATAGGTATGAAGTTATCCATAAGACAATCTCTTCCCTTACAAATTCTTTTTCCTTTTTCGGCTCGATCGGGAAGACCATTTCAATTCACTATAAAAATTGGGATTTAATTTTGCACTATTTTATCTATAAGGGGGGTCCTGTTCAACAACCACGTGTGTTAGGTAATACCCTTTAATTCTATATTTTTGTATAGAACATTAACATTAGAGGTCTCATTTTAGCTTTAATCGACTAGCTTGCAATTATGAAAAATACAGACATTACTAGAATGGGAAACCAAAGGGTTATGAGGGAGTTCACCTTGCAAAAAGCAACTGTGATCCTTCTGGCCCTGATTAAGCGTAGTCTTATCGCGCATGATCGTCTAATGGAATCTATATAACAACTAGAAAATATTACTAGAGAATATCACTTGAGAACATCACTACGGAACATCACTAGAGAACATCACAAGGAAATATGACTCAAAGTGAGTTCACTATTAACAATCACACTTTCTTTCATCCCCCTCCATCTTATTAAGTTTATCAAAATTGCACTTGAACTTGTTATCTTACTGCCGTATGTAACATTTGCGGCTCTCGCTCTGAACCCCTTAACCTCCAGGCAGTACTGCAAACTGATCATCAAAGTGACAATTATCAGGAAAACTGAGAATGTTATAATGGGAATCACATAGTCCTCCATGCCGAATGTTATTTGGATCGAATTGATCGCGTGTTACCATACTGAGACGACGAATACAACTGATTAAAGCTTTGGCAATTTTATAAATACAAAAGCGTTATCTCGACCCGAAAAGGGAGTTCTCCAAAAAAAACTGATTAGTTAATAAATAAATTACACTTCACACTCGTATCTAAACAATTTCTGGCCCTTCTTTTCGCTTTTTAATTTTCACTGTTCATTATAGGGAGATCATAATGAGAATTATCACAACATTATCCATTGACTATTTCATAAATAATAAAGTATATTAATAAGGATATTATTCCATCTACCGCATACACACACACCTGCACCCTTAGTTAAAGCCGCTCTTTGGGTGCGTCCTCGTGTAAGGAAGACAGCGGCGGAGGTCATGAAGAAGACGGAGAAGGTGAAGAAGAGTATCCAGTAGATGCCGGAATCATCCATGATTTCTTGATACTGACTGAGTAAGCGGCGCACAAAGACTAAAAACAGAAGCGTAGAACTAAAGACGGCGACGGTGGATTGGCAATCGAGAAATGTGCCCGTAATGGCCAAAAGAAAAGGGCAATCGCACTCTCATAAAGATAGCACTTATCAGTGATAACAACACAAAGTTTGGTGTCCCAGTGTTTGTTTCCCGCAACTTACTTGGATCGTTGAGAGCCCGACGACGCTTCCAATATAGTGCAAAACCGATAAAAGTCACTAGAAAAAACTTAAGGCCGATGCGAACAACAAAGTAGAGGAATGAACTCGGTTGCTGGTGCAGCTGATGCGCCTCCAACAGGTAGCCCGAGGTCACCTGCGTTTCGTTGTTCTCCATAATTCAATCTCTTTACTGAAAATGTAAATCCTCCGAATTTCGGACAAGGATTAAGGCATACAGCACTGCCAGGACTACCAAAAGCGATAGGATACCCGCCTCAAGGAACAGAAACGTCAAAACGAAGTGTTGTCGCTTCGAAATATGGTATAACACATCCGAAATGGTGGCATTCATGCTGGAGAACCGTCGAAAACTCAACTAAATGGGTTTTACGTAATCCATTTACCGGATGACCCAGCAATTCAGGATTTACGTCACCCCATTTATCCTTTCGATGGCCCATTAGCTCATTGGTAATATACCCCAATTGATTGGCATTAGGGCATTAACACATCGCACATTAGCAAATGTAATCACTGTCAGTTTTATCAGTAATATACAATTGCACAAATATAATAACAAACAAAAAGCGCCCAGTCATTAACCACACTCTATATACCAAGTCCTAAATCTAATAATACCAAGATAGAACGTCACATGCCGGATTTGTTGGGAAGTATTTCACCACAGGGGGTGAGTTTAAACACGTGGAATATCTTAAAAATATTTTTTAGATTTAGGATACCAAGCTAGGGTTCAATGAAATTAGTTCCTTAACTGCTAAAGAAATGATTCACCTCTGTACAAGATAATTAAGAGCAATTACCAATATTTAAATGAAATTATGATGATTTAATTAATTTTTCCAACCTTAACAAATAATCCCTTTCAGACACTTGGAGATTACTAATCCAAGTAACAAAGTTTCACACGTTAAACTGATAACTAAAATCAAAAATCGTGCAATTTTTGTAGACAATGACTTGAATATTTCATCCATAAATAAACTATGCCGATAGGAAGCCAAAGAGATATATTATGGGTAATACCCGTAATCATAATAACACTCATCTTACAAGACCGAGTTTATAAATCTACCGCATAAGCTTTCGATGACGGCATCAAATAATAAAAAGAAAACAGGTTCGGGGGAAATAATAGATGCAGTTGTGGCTATCAGTTGGCCTAAGCATTTTATCCCCCGAGTTGGGTTTAGGTTTATTTACATGAGGCAAATACCCCGAGAGAGTAAAGGGAGATCAAGTTCTGAGAAAGCCCCAGAAATGGAATGACTCATAATCGGTTTACGTGACACTTGCACGCTTTTATCAAAGACTTATCTTAAGGAGTAAATAAGAGTCATTTGCGTTTTCTTTTTAGTTTTTTGTTAGAACAACTTTGAATATTTAGTTAAAAATCTACGAAAACTCCAATAAGGATGAAATTATCAGTAAGTGATCTTAATAAAGACATTTTTCGCTATCCTTTAATATAATTTAAATAAGGGAAAGACAATCCATGAGATCATAACACTGATAAGATTATTTCACCAATTTGCGTAATTAGTTTTTCCTGGTCATGGGATTTACTTACATCTTGCCTGTTCAACTTTTTTCGGCTTGCATTTGATGAAACTTAAACACGCTACTAAATCCCAAATAATAATCAAACCAAGAAGCACGACTAAGGCCAGGAAATACTTGTTGAAAAGCAAATCCCTTGTGGTCCAAGGAAGAATAATGTAAGAGTTATCCATGTCTGAATATCACCAACTGCAGAACCAAACTGAACAGAAAAAAAATCGTATATATAACCACATACAGACAAAGGCAAATAGCGAAAAATATTGACATTGTTAGTCATTTTCATGAAGAATCTACACAAACACAACGGAAGCCATAAAGATTGTCTTAGATTTGCAACTTAACACATCTTTTTATTATCACTTTTCTCTTTGGCAGTCAAACAATTACATGACGCCAACCAGCCGTAAAGGATAATTATTATAATGATCACCAATATTAAAATAAGGATAGTTTCATTAGAAATATAAGTGTCTTTAAGATTTGGATACAAAAAAAGACTCATTATTAAGCCACAAGTGTCGTCTACTAACGTCGAGAGAAAACTGACATTCTTGGGAGATATAAACCCTAGTTTTAGGTAACCAGATGCAAAAACAAAGCAAACAAACACAACGGAAGCCATCAAGATTGTCTTAGATTTGCAACTTACACATCTTTTTATTATCACTTTTTTCTTTGGCAGTCAAACAATTACAACACGCCACACAGACGTACAGGATAATTAATATAATGATCACCAATATTAAAATAAGGATAATTTCATTAGAAATAAAAGTGTCTTTATGATTTGGATATCCAAAAATATACATTATTAAGCCACAAGCGTCGCCTACTAACGTCGAGAGAAAACTGACATTCTTGGGAGATATAAACCCTAGTTTTAGGTAACCAGATGCAAAAACAAAGCAAACAAACACAACGGAAGCCATCAAGATTGTCTTAGATTTGCAACTTACACATCTTTTTATTATCACTTTTTTCTTTGGCAGTCAAACAATTACAACACGCCACACAGACGTACAGGATAATTAATATAATGATCACCAATATTAAAATAAGGATAATTTCATTAGAAATAAAAGTGTCTTTATGATTTGGATATCCAAAAATATACATTATTAAGCCACAAGCGTCGCCTACTAACGTCGAGAGAAAACTGACATTCTTGGGAGATATAAACCCTAGTTTTAGGTAACCAGATGCAAAAACAAAGCAAACTTCACTAATCTGGCAGATAAGATAGAGATCCATACCTTTCTTTTTGCAGCGACACAGCATCAGCAGACAGCACAGAAGGGCAACAGTATCGCAAGTAATACATATTATTAATATTCCATACTGTATGTATGTAACAACATTCAATGCATTTTCCATTTTAAGAAAACCGACTTTAAGCACTACTTTTCGTCTTGAAGGAAGAAAACTGAATGAATAGCTTCTTCCTTCCATCAAAAAGCTAAGCTCAACCGATGGAAATATAAACAAACGATACTGGCAACCAGCGCTGTCTCCCAGAAAATATTATTGCGAAGCACTTGGAGAATCAGCAAAAAACCAAGGCGAATAAACAAAAAGTCTTCACTTCTCCTATATATATAATTTCAGTGGAAAAATCACTATTCTGGGATTGTCTCACTCATATATGTGAATAAAAATCGTACTTAATGCATACCTTTATCCTTTTTGGACTTGCAACACTTCCAAAAACACGCAAAACAAATCCAAAGAAGGGCAATTATAACCGCCCTGTAAGTCCTATCGTATCCAACGGCATGCGGATCCCTTTCGTCGAATTGGTAAGGCATGTTAAAAAATCAAATGCTAAAATACTTTTCACCGCCACGAGATCAGAAAACAGACTGATCAGCAATTTTTTAAGTGAGAGAATCAACGACTCAGCAGCTCCCTCCGCTGTAGACTCGTTTTTGTCAGCGGGAAAACACCAAGAGTGCTGCTGCTTTGAATGAAATGGAATTTCCAAGCTCTTTTACTCATTCTACTCACTTGAATATCTCACTCGCTTTATGACGTACTTGATGGCCATGCAGCAACGCACGAGAAGGCCCAGAGTCACTATACTCATCATAATGATCAAGAATATTAGAAATAGAAACTCCTCAACACCCATTGAATATTTAAGGTTTCTTTAAAAGAAAGAAATTAAATTCACTGCCAGACTGCTCGACTTGAGGCCACAAAACCGAATGAAAGGCTTTGGTACTTGTTAAGGCCAACACTTTAAAACAGATGTTAATTTTAAGCGAATGAAAATTTTATCTGGGTATCAAGCCAATAATCTAGAAAAGCATTAACAGTGACTTAACCAAGGCTGGCTGCAAAAAAATATTCAACACCCTGTGGTTGAAGATTGAAAAATAAACATGTTTTTGTTGTCTGTTTAAATTAAAAAAAAAATCAAACAGAACGAAACATCTGTTTTTTTGGCCTGATCTATGGCACTATTTGTTGAATTAAAATTAAAAACGATTCAGAGATTTTTGCAGCCTGCTTTTCGGCTCTTGGGAAAATAGGAATTATCTATCAAAGCAAACGAAAGGTAGATTTCTTAGCTTGGTCTCTCCAACAACTCTTATAATTTCAACAAACATTTGTTTCTAATGAAAGACAAGTACATTTTTTAATTAATATAAATACATATATAACATTAGTATACTTTAAATCAACGTAATACAAAATGTGTGACTTTAGACAAATAAAAAACACAGCTACTTTAAACACTGAAACTTTAAAAACAGCAACTTTAAACACAGGAACTTACAACAAATCAACTTTAAACACAGCAACTTTAAACACAGCAACTTTAAAAACAGCAACTTAAAACACAGCAACTTACAAAAAATCAACTTTAAACACAGGAACTTATTACACAAAAACTAGATACACAATAGCTTAAACACAAGACAGCACCGAATCTGAGAACTAGGACTTCTCCAGTTTGACCCAAAGATACTAACTTGCTTCGATGACGCCCTTGTCCGCCAGCCGCTGATTCCTTTTACGGATCGCCGAACGGATTATGAGCACCAGGAGGGCGCAAAGGACCACAACGAATAAGCAGCACAGGACGATCGTAGAGACCTCCAAATCCTTCTCACCGGGTACATGCGGCATTGTTGCGACTTTACAACTATTTTAATTACAATTAACTAACTAACAGATTCGATTTGGTAGACAGTCTTCTTTGGGGATGGTTAGACGGCGACAGTTTGGGAGCTACGCCGATGCGTTCCTCGTGTTCATTGCGCAGACGTTGAACGATGAGTGCGAGCTGGAGAAGACTCCTCGCCGACTTTTGTAAGAGTCCACAGAGTCCCTCACAGACCCAGCCAGCGAAGGCAGTGGGTTGAAATACCGATAAGATTAGCGCCCCTTCGTTCGGGTGACGCGTTGCCTCGTTTAATCGGCTTAAAGACGCCATATAGTCCTGATACCAGAGCCAAAAGCTAGCATAGAATCGGGGGAAATCATAAAAGTTCTCAAGTGGACATTGTATTTACAGCCTGAAACCTGCGTCAATAGTCCGCATCAATCAAAAGAAAAATTGGCTTTCGATTTCCATCCGAAATATATGACTTCTGGGGGATCCTCACCAGTTCGTGTCGAACGAAGCATGCGATTACCCAAAGCAAGCGATTCCCACAAATCTGCGATCCGCACGGACGTCAGCAGTAATCAAATAATTTAATTACTCCTTATCGCAGCCAGTCGCTAGTCAGGGTAAACAAATAAAAGACGAGAAGGAAAAACACCGGCCAACATCGGTCTTCCTCCTGCCAATAATGTCTTTTCAACAGAACCAAAAGAAATAAAAACCTGTCTGTCTAAAGTACTCAGCCAACAGAAGCCATTGTTTACAATCTGTCGAGGAGGGTGTCTCATATATCACAAGGCAACAAAAACCTATGGGTATATATGAACTGCTTCACCTGAAGTCATCCTGAGAAAGCTTGAGCTTGGTGGAGAAGTTCCTCCTTCTATAACTGGAAACGAGGTTCCTAATGTGAACTGTTTAATTGGAAGAAATTACTCCATATTACTTAAAGCCCGTAAAGTATGGCTTCCCTGCGGACTTGATTGAACAGCTCAGTTCTGTTTTTTCATTTTGCTTTCCTCCTTTTGGAAAGCTTTCTATGTCTTTCTCGATCTGTCTGCAATGTACCAGCAATAACAAACGAGATTGTATTCTCTTCGAATAAAATTAAGGAAAAACAGTTCATTTACGAAAAAGCTGTTTTCGCGAGATTTTAAAAGCAGAACCCAAAGAACAAAAAGGATCAAGAACTCCCATTTTCTAGATTTCATCAAAATAATCCCCTTCCAACCAAAGTAAAACCCTTTCAACTAAAGAGAAACAACGTTGTTTGCGGTTACCTAATGGAAAAACCTCTTCAAATTCGGAATTTTCCCTCTGTACCTTGTTCTAAACTATTTCTGGGGCATCTAATCAACGCCATATCACCTAATTTGAACACCACTAATCATAATTTAATATCATACCGGTTAAAAGAAGAACCCACTGGGGCTTGACGTCAAACGTTTGCTAAAAACAAACACAGATTGCCGAGAATGGTAACAAGTGATGGACTGAAATTATTAACGATTTGTAAATTAAGGCGATAATCAGGAGCAAGAGGCGACCAATGCAAATGGCGACTTAGATTTCGGGTACTTAAAGACACCGTGATTAGATTTCGATAGCCTGAGCTGTCTGAAGTGATTATTCCCAGAATCACAGATACGACCGTCGATTATCACATCGTGATGGTTATTTAACGACTTGCTCTCACCATTTGTAATCACAGTACCGCTGGCCATCCGAAGCTGACGGGCTCGACGGACCCGCAACAGAACCAGGATCAAGACCACTACAAAGAACACCATCATAATGGGAAACCACACATCAAAGTAGGTATCAACCATTTTTAAAAATGTTCCTTTGTTTTGGTGGTGAGCGACGCGATCGGTTTAGAGTTCAGGTGAATACTGCAGAACGCACATTTTATATGCCCTGAATACAATTGTCAGTTGCCTTATCTGTATAAAAATAAATAAATCACGCTGTTATCGAAGAAGCGCTACCGAAAATGAGTCAACCGAAATTACCGAAACTAGAAGGGATCAAACTAAGGCCCATTTTATGGTAAGACTTGGGTAATCAAATGTGATTCCCGGTTCAGAAATATAAAATGGAGCATTAGGTATTTGAAAAGTTCATTTAATATTTTAATAAAGTTGCTGTTAATTAAGTATATTAAATTTGTATGATGCAAAATGGTCTTTAATAAGAAAAACCAGGGGTATATAAATAAAAGAAACTTATTTCAATAGGAAAGGTTTAAATAATTACACCCTTTTTTTAAGATTTAGTTACTATGTGCGCACAGTTCCCTATTTTGCAGAAAAAAAAAATAAAGAAAAACATAGTTCATAATGTTTTATGTATAATAAATAGCAAGTTTTAAGTGAAACCAATTTGGAATGGTAGCTGGGGGTCTTTTAACAATGAAGAAGCTCTATAAATATAATGGAGGCATATAAATCAATAGCAAAACCATATAGATAACTCTATCTACCCTATCTTATTATAGATAATAGTGATAAATATGATAATTGGAAAATTCTGGGTCAGGAAAAACTCATGAAAAATGGAAAATGAAGCAGAAATTATAGGGATCCATAGATAACCTTTTTTTGTGTCAATACTTGACTGCGCTCTACAAAGTAAACTCCTGTGGCTTTTGTGGAAAAGCCTATGCAGAACGGATAAGATAAAAGTTCAAATGTGATAACTCGGAAATAAACTTAATTAGATAATTCAACTTTTGTCACAAGCTGATAACATTAATTAAATAAACGAGGGAGCCTAATTGATTTTGTTTACGAATCAGGGGGAAGCAGAAACATCAAAAATTGCCAAGAAACTTGCTCTCTGGCTCTCCCCTCCGATTTGCGTACATCAATATTAATCACTACTTAGCACGAATATAAAAGAATACAAATATAATCAGTATAATCTCACGCACACTGAAGCGAATTAATATTTGCTCTTTTTCAGTCAGTAAAACTCCTCCCTCTTTGTTGTTTAATGGAAGGTGGGGTGGAGAAATGACTCATCGCGGGGGTTTTATTTAATTTAATAGATTAATAGAGTTTGTCTATATCTATTGGCTGTACTCACTGGACAGAACGGCGCCCTGGCGCCTGCTGGTACAGCAATATCCGCAACAACTCATGATTAGGAATGTTAGTACAAAAAAGAAGAAAATACTCCAGAAATCCATGGCGAAGTCGTCGAAGTCGTCCAGATTAAAGACTTCCACTGCACACAGGGAGTTTGGAATAAAGTTAATAATAATAATAATAATAATAAACTAGAATACAATACTCACGTTTGTCTAAATATTATTGGTTTACCCGCTTTTTGGATAATTAAAAATGAAACTTCCACTTGTTGCAGCTCGTTGCAACCGTCAATGCAAATTGCGTTCTTAAATATTGCAAATTCAGCCTGCCCCCAAAAGCACACGTGGTACCGAAAGTGTGTGGCCTTTACTGGCCAGTCAGGACGCCTTGTTGAAGCCCGATCAAACTGGGCTATTATATCTTATCAGTGGGTAATCTGTGGTGGTTTATAATAATTTTATTGGAGCGACAGAACAGTGTAGAGGTGAGAAACTATCGATTGTACTATCGAGGTATCGAATGTTTGCCTTTCTGTGCCACTATCGATTGTTTTTTGTCGCTATCGATGGTGCTGGGCAAAAATGTTCAAAACAGCACAGAGCACAAGGTTGCATAAATTCAATTATTATGCTATTTTCACATCACACTAAAATGATAAAATAATTTTAAACTATAATACTTTAATTCATAGTTATATTCAGGCCCGTGCGCATGAATCATTTAAGGGGGGTTTTAACCACAAATTTTGAATATAATTTCGAAATAAATTTTGGTTTCAATATTAATTGCCGCCCATATTTTAAAATGTTGGCACTGAAAATGTATATTATATATAAAATATGGGAAATACATTTGAAATGGCTTATATTTATATTTTTATTTTTTTTATAGTGTAGTACAAATAACCGATACTATCGATAGTATCGCATTTTCGCTGTCGGTAATCGGGATCGTCCCGACTGGCAGATGCCGCCAAGATTTGACATCACTAGGACGCCACCAAAAAAAAAGATAAACGAAAAACAAACGCTAAATTCAGTTACATTTAATTATTTAAACGATGGAAGAGACTCAGGACTTCCAGTTCGTGCTGCCGCTCAACGCCACGGACCTGGTGAACAGCTGCGGCGATCAGTACTACGTGAAGGAGATCTTTGGCAACGCTGATCTCACCCAAAAGCTATTGGAATGCAAGCGAAAGGCCCGCCTGCAAGACCCGTTCTACATCTTCGAGCACTTCGACACCTATTACTCGATTATCGAGGCCCCCGGCAGCAGTGACTCCACCATTCGCAACCTTATGCGGGCCTTCGATCTGCTCTACTTGACCGTGGACAACCTGGGCACGGACTTGCAGCCGTTGCTGACCGCCAGCGAGCCGATGAGCAACCAGCAACGCAACAGATACCTGAATTTGACCAAAATGACGCTCTACCTCCAGGTGAACATTGTACGGAAGATCGACAACTGCTTCCAGCAGGCACAGCGCGATGGCCAGCTCAACGCCGCCAAGAAGCGGGGAAAGCAGGCGGAGCAAACGCTAGATAACTTTCCCGACTGGGACGTCAAGCGTGGTAAGTTCCTTGTCCAGCTGTTCAACGTGATGCAGTGTTCACTCGAGAAACTATGGAATCCGCCCGTCGCCGAGGAGGATTTCGTATCAATGCTCTGTGACATTTGCTATCGGACATTGGAGCTGCTGCCGGTGCGCAATGACAATCGGCACGTTTTCGAGACGATCTTCCAGATCCTAGGCACCGCCATCAAGCGCTTCAACCATGCCATGACCTTTCCAGTCCGCATACTGCAGATCCTGCGCGGCACCGAACACGCCGCCGTCTCTGTCGCCAATGGCATCTTTCTTCTGCATGAGGAGTACGGCATATCATCGGTCTTCTCGATCCTCATTAAGGGGATAGTGGACGCTTTAATGCTGGATAGCTCAGATTCGGCGGTGTCCAAGCACTTTGCCAACTTCCTAACCGAATTCTCGAACATAGCGCCCTCGCTGATCATTCCGCATCTGGCGAAGCTGGCTGATGATCTGCTGGACTGCCAGTCGCATACATTGCGTAATTGTGTTCTGCAAATCATTGGGGACACGGTGATCAGCGAACTCACGTCCGAGGGACTCAGCCAGGAGCTGAAGGAGGTACGCAACGAGTTCCTTGAGCATCTGTTGGCCCACATTTGTGACGTATCGGCGCACGTGCGCTCCAAGGTGCTGAGCATCTGGCATCACTTGAAGGTGCAGCACGCCATTCCGCTTAACTTCATCATCAACGTGCTGAGCGAGGCCATCGGAAGGCTGGAGGACAAGAGTTCGCTGGTGCGGCGTGCCGCCATGCAACTTATCAAATCGGCGCTCGAAAGTAATCCCTATTCCAGCAAGCTGTCCATCGATGAGCTGCGTGCCAAGCATTTAAAGGAAGTGGAGGCTATGGAGAAGCTCGACGAGGTGCTGCAGGAGGAGCGCCAACAGCAGGAGCAGTTGAATGAGGAGTGGGGTACCCTGGCTCCCGATCTGCTGCCCTTCATCGAGGAGAACCTCACGAAGTTCCCCGACATGCAGTTCGACAAGGAGGAGAGTGACGAGGCGCTGCTGCAGAAGATCGTGCCCATGATGCGCGAGAAGAACTACAAGGACGTCATTGTGCTGGTGCGCAAGGTCGACTATTTGGCCGGTAACCAGGCTCTGAGCTCCCAGCTGAAGCACGATGAGCACTGCGTGTATGTTTTGGCCCTCCTCAAGACCTATCACCTTGTGGCCGCCGGCTTGAAGCAGAGCAACGAGGAGATGCTGCAGCAGATCGCCACGGTGCAGTTCCTCAAGGACAGCATTGATTTTGCGGTGCTAATGACATCGGCTTTCCCCAAACTGCACGAGCTGCTCATGTCCAAGACGAACACGGATGTGTTCGAAGCAGTGGATCTCTTTACCACCGGCTACATGTTCGGTATCCATGGAACTGAGTCGGGAATGCAGCGGATGCTGCAACTTGTGTGGTCCTCGGACAAGGAAAAGCGCGACGCCGTCTCGAACGCATACAAGCGGGTGCTCTTCACCACAGACCAAACGGGACGCGTTCACGCCATCCGCGTGGTACAGAACTTGTCGAAATTCCTGGCGGAAATCGAATATGGCCACTACACTGCGATGGAATCGGTAATGGCCGAGTGGATTGCCGTTGGCGACATCGATGCCTTGGTGATTCAAGTCCTCTTCGAGCGCTTCACCCTCAAGCTGGAGGGAACGAGTGCCGCCGAGTCGCGGCTCGCTTTGCAGCTACTGATCATGGCCTCCGATTCCAAGGCCGCCATTGCTTCCGCAAATACTGCCATTATCGAGGACATTGCCGTCGGGGCGAGGGTGCGCCGCGATCCACGCATCTTCACCGGCTGCCTTCAGTTGCTGGTCAACTCCATTAAATCGAACAACAGCAATGCCAAGTTTTACAAGCGGCACGACAGCGACTCAGAGTTCGTAGCGAAGATCACACGCCTCTTTCTGGACTTCTTTTTCCACCAGAAGCTCTCGGACTTTGACGGTCTGGCCATGAGTGTGTTCGAGTACTTTTACAAGATGTGCCAGGCGCCGGATGTGATCTCGCAGCAGCTGGTGAAGGCGCTGATCAAGCAGTTCAACGAGAGTTGGCTGATCAATGCGGAGGAGGTGGTGGCCCCCTCTCCAGCGGCTGCAGTGGCGGATAAGGAGAATGAGTTGTGCTCGCAACCGCCTACAGAGATACCCTGCTCGCAGACGCAACCTCACACGCAGACTCAGCTCTTGACACAACAGAACACAACTCTCCAGCGGGGCAAGATGATGATGCCCGTTTATTTGGTCTCCCGCTTTGTGTTCTGCATTGGCTACATGACCATCAAGGAGATGATCTTCCTGGATATGGACATCTACAACAACATGAAGTACCGCGAGGAGCTGACGGCGCAGGAAGAGCGGAATAATCGAAACAAGCCGCCGCCACCGCTGATTAGCAACAGGAAAACTCTTAACGTGTCCGCCACAGAGGTTCGCAAGCGGTTGTCCGCCGTGACGGCGGAACCCCAGCAGGAGCCGGACGAGGATCTGGTTGGTGCCACGGCCGAGGATAATATAGCGGAGGAGATTCACAGCATTGGCGAGGACATGCTGCTATATAACCCCAAAGCCCTGCTGTCCAAGCTGTCGCGATTCATCAAAAGCGTCTGCCAGAGACCCGGCGAGTTTCACGATGCGAAGCTGCAGCAGGCAGCTACCTTGACCCTCGCGCGCCTGATGACCGTGTCGTCGCGCTTCTGCGAGACCAACATGAGCTTCTTGATGAACATCCTCAGCTTGACCAAGAACATTCGCATCAAGTGCAACACGGTGGTGGGCCTGTCGGATCTCACCTTCCGCTTTCCGAACATCATTGAGCCTTGGACGGGGCACTTTTACGCCCAGCTCCATGAATCGAACACTGAGCTCCGGCTGACCGCCGTGAAGATGCTGTCCCACCTCATCCTCAACGAGATGATACGCGTAAAGGGTCAGATCGCTGACATGGCGCTCTGCATTGTCGATGAGAACGAGGAGATTCGCAACATCACCAAGCAGTTCTTCAAGGAGATCGCCAACAAATCCAACATTCTGTACAATGTTCTGCCGGACATTATCTCGCGGCTGGGCGACATTAACCTGAATCTGGACGAGGATAAATACCGCACAACCATGTCCTACATTCTGGGTCTTATCCAGAAGGATCGCCAGATCGAGACGCTCGTTGAGAAGCTCTGCCTGCGCTTCCCGGTGACGCGCGTGGAGCGGCAGTGGCGCGACATTGCCTACTGCCTCAGCCTGCTCAGCTATAACGAGCGGTCGGTGAACAAGCTCATCGACAACCTGCAGCACTTCAAGGACAAGGTGCAGGTGGATGAGGTCTATCAGTCCTTCAAGCTGATAATCAGCAACACCAACAAGTTGGCCAAGCCGGAGCTCAAGGCCGTCGTCACCGAGTTCGAGAATCGACTCAACGAGTGCCTGCAGGTCAATCCGAATCCGAATCAATCTGCGGAGCCCGGTACCTCGGCGGAGGTGGAGTCGTCTCAACGAGGACGCGGGCCCAAGCCGAAGAAGGGTCGCAAGCCGGCGGCCAGCAAGAAGCCGCCACCATCCAGAAGACGGGGACGACGCATTCAGGATACAAGCTCTGAAGAGTTCTCTAGCAGCGACGATTAATCTCATTTCTCTATTTTTACAAACTTTTAATTAAATATTAAGTTTAATTGTAAAAAAAGAAATGTATCCTCACATTTATGAATTACTCTAAAAATGCTTTTGTAAAGCAAATGAAAGTGGAATCAATTTTAATCTCCGTTGGTTTACATATTTATACATACAACGCAATTAATTACATAAATATACAATTAAAACATTATGAAAATCAGAAAAGTTGATAACTTTGGGTAACTTTATTAGATTTTTATAAAATTAAGGGGGTCTTCTACTTAATTTTTTTTATTATTAAAATATAGAGGATCTGAGGAACACGCCATTTAAAGGGTTTTGTAAAACTCGCATTCCTTCATGGGTAAACGAAGCCCAAAGATAGCCACCTCCATTCGTTTCGTCCTTTTTTCCAATCTTTAAACGCGTTTTCCCATAAATCACCTTTTTTCAACTTTCTGGTATCATTTCTACCATTAATTTTCATCGAATCGAACCCATTTCTTTCCCACTTCTTTATTAAACAATTCTCTATGCTTCTCCGAGTACGAATCTTTTTTTAAATTTTTTGTTTAATTTTTACACCCTCCAAAAGGTGAAAAAACATGGTTAAAAATTGAACTTTTTACAAAAAAATTGATATTAAAAACAATATTTAATTAAAAAAAAATCGTATTCGGAAAAGCATAGCCAAAGTAAAACTGAAAATAAATAAAATTAATTTTTCTCATTTCATGCAAGTATGAGGGTAGTTATGATACCAGAAAAATGACCCCTAAAATATTGATGACCTCACTTTGACCCCATATAAACAAAGAATGATTTGCTAAACACACTTTAAATTTCCCAAAGTGTTAAGTTTAAAGATGTACAAAAGTAATACAAAAAAAATTATCTCATTATCTTTTACAGTTTCCTTACAATTAATTTATGAAAAAAACATTAATGGTAGTTCCTTCCTTCCCTCCCAAGTAAGTTCCCATTTAATTTTAGGTTTTTTGAAAACTATACCTCAGTGTGCATATATATTTCAACGATGGCAATATTTTCCGATTCATAACATTAACAAAGACTATGACTAAGGCTGAAATTCGTTCCGGAATCTGTTGTCCGACTCAGAGATCCGATCCGATCCCGACTCCATGGCTAGTCGCTGACGCGGGCATAGATCACGGCCGTGCGCGATGGCGTGTAGACCTCGATAAAGTTGCTTCGGCCGGCATAGCCCTCGGGATTGGAGCGGTGCGTGCAGTTGCCATCGATGCGATTGTGTCCACCAAAGAGCGGATCATCGGAGGAGAGCACCGCCTTGTATGTACCGGCCCAATTGGTGCCCACACGATAACCGGTGAAACTCCGCTGGGGATGGAAATTGAAGACAAACACCAGGCCAGCTCGCTCAAAGGCTATGATCTTGTCGCCCTCGTGCTTCCAGCTGACATAGGCGGGTCCGGAATGCAGCCAGCCGTAGCGTTCCTCCAGCTCGTTCATCGCCCGATCGAACTCGTTGAGGTACTTGTACTTCAGGAGCTCGTCATCCACCAGATTCCACTGCCGGCGGGCATAGTGATACGAGTCATTGTTGCCGACTCGCGGAAAATCTAGCCACTCCGGATGACCGAACTCGTTGCCCATGAAGTTTAGGTAGGCCTCGCCACCCAGGGCGTGCGTTATCAGCCGGATCATCTTGTGCAGGGACAGTCCTCGGTCAATGATCAGCGAGGAATCCGACAGCGTGGACATGTGCGTGTACATCTCCTTATCCATCAACCAGAAGGCAATCGTCTTGTCGCCCACCAGAGCCTGGTCATGAGACTCGGCGTACGCCACCGTGTTCTCCATCCAGCGGCGATTGGTCAACGTGTGGACCACATTGCCCATGTTCCACTCGTCGTCGGCCTGCTCCTTCAGCAGCTCAATCCACTTGTCAGGAATGGCCATGCCTAGGCGGTAGTCGAAACCAATGCCGCCCTCCGAAACGGGACGGCACAAGGTAGGCATACCGGAAACATCCTGGGAATACGGAGGAAATTTATTATAGTTCCAAGCTAGATCCACTACCCACTCACCTCCGCAATGGTAATCGTCTCCGGATCCAAGGTGTGCAGTAAATGATTGGCCAGACCCAAGTAGTTGAGGGCATCTGTGTCCACATTCAGGCCAAAATATTCGTTATAATCGCCACTGAATCCCTCGCCGATGCCCCTCGAATGGTACAGCATAGAGGTGACGCCGTCGAAACGGTAGCCATCAAAGTTATACTCATCATGCCACCAGCGCAGGTTCGACAGAAGGAACCGCAGCACCTCGTATTCCACGTAGTTGAAGAGACGGCTGTCCCAGAGCGAGTGCTCGCCGCGAGCTCCGTCATGGAAGAAGCAGCTGTTGGTGCCATCGAACTGATTCAGGCCATCCTGCACGTTCTTAGAGGCGTGCGAGTGGACCACATCGAGGAGCACATACAGACCATGCGAGTGGGCCACATCGATCATACGCTTCAGTTGCTCCGGATTGCCGTAGCGACTGGAGGCGGCATAGAAGCTGGTCACCTGGTAACCAAAACTGGCATAGTAGGCATGCTCCATGATAGCCATCACCTGGATACAGTTGTAGCCTTGACGCTTGATGCGCGGCACAATCCGGTCGGCGAACTCATCGTAGCTACCCACACGAGGCTCCTGGGAGGCGATGCCCACATGGCACTCGTAGATTCTCAGGGACTTTGGCTTGGCCGGCCGAGGATGCTGGCGCTGGTAGCGCTCATACGAAGGCGGCTCCCACACGTACTGCTTGTAATTGACGCCCTGATTGGCCGACTTGGGTGGCTGGACCACGTACTTGGCCCACGGCGACAGGCGGTCCAGCAACTGACCGGAATGGTTGCGAATGATCACCTTAATTTCGCTCAAGTGCTTGATGGGTGGACTACCGTCCGCATTGGGGGGAAGGTGGAGCTCCCACTTGCCAAAGTCGAGCTTCTTGAAGGGATGAGACTCCCAGTGCCAGTTGTCTGCGGGAAATCAATTGAGCGATTAACCTTAATGATGGGATTCACTCAAACAACAGGACAACTTACTGAAATCACCGGTGAGGTAGACATCCCTGGCTCCAGGTGCCCATTCACGGGCTATCACCGAGTTGTCGGGTTGAAAATGGAGGCCATAGTACTTGTAGCCCTGCGAGAACTGTTCTAGGCCACCTTCGCCTTGGTTGATCCTTTTCAGCCAGTCCTGAAGCACGCCGTGCCTGTGTGCGAAACATTTTATTATTTAAAATATTATATATTGGGAATGAGGTAATAATATCAATTAATTAACCGCCTGAAGAAAGGGATCTCTATTATTTTATATAGTATTAAATATACTCCATTTTCACAGATAGCCATCTGTTCGAAATAAATAAAAGCCTTATAAAGTTTATAATATAAACTCGAACAAATTGGTTTGTCCTAAAAATTGAAATAACAAATATAAATAAATAACAAATATTTAAATAACATTTCCCTTCGAATTATAATTTTAAATTATTTAAGAATATTATCTAGTCCGATCTCAAAGCAAATTTTTTAAAATACAGCTTGATTAGCCTTTGATGCTATTGGTTTTATGACATAATTTATAAATTATAAACAATTAGAATAACGAATCTTAAAAAAACTTAATTTCTTTAAAAATTTGTCAATTGTTTTCCCTATTTGGCACTAGAAAAAATAGGTTACGTCTTATTAGGTAAAATTATTTAAACAAAAAAATATGTTCCATTATTCCTTTGTTTTAAAATTTTTAATTTTAAATTTTTCATTTCACGAGAGAGTGTTTGAAAATATTTCTTTATTGGATATAAATGTGAAATTTTAGGATAAACTCATTAAAAAATGTTTGTAAATATGGTTTATGATATGGTTTGGGATATCTAAGAGATAGGAATTATTATATATTATAAGGCATATAGCTGCTAAATTTAATGCCAAAAAGAATGTGATTTGAAAATAGTTTAAACATTAATTACTATTTAATAAAAAATATATTTTTCAGCATTCCCTAGTCTTATAAATTTGTGTCTGCATGACTAAAATCTATATACCAACGTACGTTAAATAAAATTAAAATAATATTTCTGAGGTGTAGATATATCTACAGTTGGGTACTTCGATGGTCTTGTGATGGTCTGGGCTGTTAAGGCTGGTCAAGTACAGATGGGTTCAACAAGTCGCAGCAAAGTAAAGTAAACCTAATGTATCCCCACTACCTTAGCTTTGTGAGCTCTTTTCTTGAGCGATAAGCTCATCTATGATGAGTGTCTGGCGCCAATCTTCAGAAAACATCACGAAGAGATTAGTGACTAGCAAGTGACACTACGTGGCTTGGCTCTGCCGGGCTTTAATAGAAATTCCTTGAGGTGAATTAAACTTATTAAAAATCCGATTTAAAATCCTGTAAAGACCATTGTGTCGATAAAACCCCAACAAACCGAGGGAAATCAAAACAAAACCGATGAAAACGGAAGAATTGCCAAGTGTTTAAATTTGCATCGAAGGTGTAAAAATAGGAATCGGGTTGACGCACCGCTGACACAATGCGGACCAACACGGAAAAGGCCGCCAAGGCCAAGATCATCCGTGCTCCAAACACGCCGGCAGCACGCAGCAGATACACAAAGAACACGCTTTATAAAATTAGTTTGCACACACACACACACACACCAACTAAAACACACACCGAGGGCGGCAAACACCGACGACCTTCATTCGACATTGCAAACGCAGTTTTTCCAACCGCAAACTGCATGTCACCCGGCTGCTAGGGCATTCCGGGCCAGAGGCTGATATGGTTTGGTTATGCAGCCGGAGCTGGAGGCCGCGACAAGTCCGCTTATCACTCGCATCGAGCCGGCATAGCAGCGGCATACATAGCAATCTTGGGGTTACACAAAGCGGCGGCGTCGCTTTGGGGCGCCACTGTTTTACTGCTCACCTGCGCCGGATCTCATGCTCGTGGGACCGCAGGTAACCGTCGGTTTCAAACAGCTTCTCAATGTCCTTAACCTCCGCCATGTCGGAACGGGAGGGGAGCTGCGCCAGAAGATCTCGGACCAAAAGAACGAAGCGAAGACGCTGCCTGTCCACTCGGAACTGTGACGCCCCATCAGCTGCAGTCCAACTCAAAAGTTCCGACGCGGACATGAGCTTTCGCAACAGCTGTTCAGCAGCTTTTCCTTGCCGGCAACGTAAACAACGCCAAATATTGCGTACTCGCACTGATGCCTCCTCAAGTACAGTTGTATTTGTTTAAATATTCAATAATATAAATGAAGTATACGCCCAATTGCCGATCGCCAATGAGTTAGTGAGTCGGTGAGTCGGTGAGCCGGCATCGGAGCGTTATGTGCAAAGCATCATGATTTGGGGTCGTCGTTGTCAAGTTCATTATAGCAACTTGCTCAGATGCCTGATTTTGAATGTCGAAGGGTTACGAACGGGAATGTTTTGTCACGTTGTCTTGGGAATCAATGTAATTTACTTGGTATAGTGATTAGCTTTATGATTATTAAGCATTTACATAGGCATAGGTACTACTTAGGTGAACAGAGGTACTGTAAATTCAATGATTACACTTGGTTATGTGAAAAACGCCATTGCGGTTCCACTTATAAAATAATGAAAATCATTTGAAAAATATGCACATCATTCTAAAGATGTAATTTAATTTTTTAACAAAATTTGACCATAATATTTTATTATTCTAAAAAATTAATACCGAAATCAACCCAGCCTGTAAAATGATTGCCTAAGACGATCATTACAAACGATTTTTAGTTTAGTTTTAAGGAAACAAGACGGTAAATACAATATTTTATAGTTAGCTGCCTCTAGAAAATTTCAAAGGTAGTTATCCCAAGAAAGCAGCTAACTTGTTGATTAAAAATTAGATAATTAAACTGTAGTGATAATAATATATTCTTAAATTTTAACACACCTTCGACAGTCTCAAAAAAGACCCTAA